>JAQQSU010018053.1:0-10561 GCA_028627135.1 Pseudochirops cupreus | reverse complement strand
GTGGGAAGTATCTTTGTGTGCGTTTTAGAGTTCCAGGATTGGTTTAGAGTCCTATTTTATGGGTATTTTGGGGTGGCTATGTGAGAGCTGCGATATGTTGCTGCTGCTACGCCGCCATCTTGGCTCCGCCCCCCCTGGTAAGTCTTTCCTTCTTAAGGAGGGCCCTTGATGACTGAATTAGGGTTGGCATATTTAAAGTCTGGAAATCCGGGGCCCTCAAATGGAAGATTCAGAAAGGACACCCTTCTGTTTTGTTCTGTGGAATCAACAGATTCAAAGCCACTTGCAACTGCCCAGGTGAGGTATCACTTGCTCTGAGTCCAGATTACTTTCCATTTCCTTCTGTACTTTTCCAAGCTGGATGGGAGCCATGTGAAGAATTAACTTTTAATAAGCTGAGCAGCTAAACTTTGCAACTGGGGATCTCCTGAAAGTTGGGAGAGTCATTGCATATTTTATGGCATTTTCAAAGTCTCTGATAACAACCTGCTAAGATCCCTCACTAATGTAAGGATTCAATCAAGTCACTCTGGTCTCCAAACTGGGCTTCTGGTTCAGTTTCTGGGCCTCTAAGGGTCACTTGAGTGTAGCTACTATGCATGATTTGGGGGAATTCCTTTCCCCGAACTTAAACACATTCTCAGCTCAAGAGAATCTTGGGACATGCATATAAATAATTGGAGAGTTGAAAGCTAAGAGGAATATAGTGAAAGGCTTCTCAATCAAAACAAGATGATGGGCTGAGCTTTTTTTTTTTGCTGAACTGCATTGCAGTGAAATGTTTTCAAACAAAAAATCAATACACTAAGCTACATGAGATAAAATGTGAATTAGGTCTTTTGTCCACTTCTTTGCAAGATTTTCCCTGTATCACAAGGGCACAAAGCCTTTGGCTTCCCAAACCCGGGGCCTCTAACTCCTTCTTATAGTCTGTAGTCAAAGAAAAAATTAGATGCGATTGACCTAAGATGAAAGAAAGGGGGTGAATGAATCCGCCCAGCTCTGGAGATTCTTCAGAGGAAATGAAGGATTGGAGCATGTTATAAAACCACCTCTGTTTACTTCTGGTTGCACTTCCAATATACCCACTGTAGGGATCAGCGAACTGTATGTCAGTCTTCAACCTTGGAACAGCACGTGAGTAACTTCAAGTGTGGAAAACTGAAAACAAAATTGAATAAGAATGCAGAGGGCTCAAATCTCAGCTCCTGTGGTTAACTAGCTACAACTCACTTCATCTCTCTGGGGCTCAGTTTCCTCATATGAAAAATGAAAGTATTAGTTCAGACGATCCTCCAATATCTTTCCTTAGTTTTACCATTTTACAAGTCCATATGCTCATTCACATGCCCCATTTTCATATTGTGTCAGCGGAATGTAAGAGTTATTTTATTGTAGCTTTTTAAAAAAGTGACTTTTTGAGTTTTATTAATTTGTTTGAGAAGTCTTGGGCCAGAATGAGACCCAAGCAACATTACACACAAAAGAATAACCTATTAGGAAATCATTCATCACTAACATGGGAGTCATTCCTGAATCACCAGTCTGTATCTAGTCAGATTTGGCAGAGCAAAGATCAAAATTAATGTAGAACTAGAAGAAAGAATAAAAATAAGAAAAAGACATGGAATGCAACATGAAGATGACCTGTTTAAATAAGCTACTGATGTCACTAAAAGGGAAATGGATGGAGGAATGGATATCAACACTGATTATAACCATGGCAACCAAAGGAAACATGGGTTTAGAAGAATATAACTTGATTATAAAATTTTGGGAAGAATGATGAAATAGTATGAGCAGTATCACCTGTAGTGAAACATCAAAAGGAAAAAACATGTTTAAAGAAAGTCTGGTGACAGATCCTATTAAGCAAATGAATGTCAAGGGCCTTTGAGGATGAAACTGTAAGGAAGACATCATTAACTGATGAAGAATGGAAAATATTTACAAAAGCTTTTATGAAAACCATTTCTTTTCCAATGAATAATGGAAATACCACATTTAGAACCTAACATCACAATCCCAAATGTGCTGTCTCAGGAAAAAGCACAGAAGAAAAAAAAATGTGAAAAGCAGCTGCACAAGACCAAATATTCAGAGAGGAGGTCTATGCTGGAGGTAGCTCAATTTTGAAGTCATTGTATGATAGACTCTCAAGGTATCTTAAAGAGAAGATACAAAAGGCCCAAGTGAAAGAATATAAATTATTCCTGACATGTATACCTATCCTGCCATCTAAACATATTTTTTGTTAGAACATTTTACAAATGCACTAAAGGTATAAATTGAGCCAGTTGGGATCCACAGACTTTCTTGAATGATATCCCACAACAGACTGAATCTTTAAAATCAGTCTACTGATTGAAAGGTAGGAAAAATACAAGATACTCTGCCTTTTTGCTTGCAGACTATTAAAAAAAACCCACAAACATCTGATGCAATGGCCCCAAGGCTTCCTTACTGACTCTCCTCCAAAAAGGTGTTTCCAAGTATATACCCCAAAATCACATAAGCTCTTTGAAAACAATGACAATAGAGTCCATTTTGTTAGATGCTTCTTGTTGTTAGATTAAAATCAAGTATAGCATTAAATAAGGAGAAGTTAGATCACCAAAGATGTTTGCTACCATCATGGAGGAGGTCTGTTACAGAGCTCAGATCAACAAGGGAATCTCCATAGAGGGGGAGGTCCTCTGGATGTTCTCATTTCAGGATATTGTACTAACTGCTCAGAGACCCCCAAATACTGCAGAACCTCACATATAAGTTACATAAAAATTCAAAAGAGTTAGGCCTAATTATTCAGACAGAAAAAAAAAACAAATGAAGACTACAGACTGATAGACTGTTGGACAGATTACTTAGAAAGCTCATCCATGAATTCATGTGTCTTAAGACAAACACTGAAAACAATCAATGAATAGGGACAAGGATTGAACAGAAGGCAAAGAGCCAATGGGATGATAGACTGACTTTGGGAAATTGTTCCAATTCTTGTAATCTCTCTACGCTATCTCTTGAAATAAATGTCCATTGTTTAAACACCAACATTCTTCTGGTGATGACGTTATTTGGATAAAAATCATAGAATACCATGGACTCCAAAGAACCGAAGCTGATGGTGACCCGAAAGGCACTGGAGAGGCCCATGGTGGGTGTCAGCTCTCTGTAAAAGATTACAAATGAGGAATTAGGCAAGAAAGCCAGTGTAGAGGATTCAAAAGAGAAATATATAACTAGAGGGGAGAAAAATGAGCTAATCATATAACCCGGGTAAGGGATGACTGATGAACTGCCTTGTGCTCCACTGGGGGTCTGGGGGCTCCCAGCACAGCAGGCAGACCCTCAGGAAGAAAGAAGAAGATGGCTAGGCATGGATGGGATGGGATCTGCATTGTTAGAAGGAATATTCACGTGCATGATGCCATCATTCCTCCAGATTAAGAGCATAATTTGTTTAGTTCTACTTTGTTAAAATGTGTAGCACAATATATTAAGTGTTTATATATGATTTTACTTCTTCCTTTCCTTCTTTATCGGATTATTTTTATTGATCATTTTGTCATTAGGTTTATAATCAATTTTTTAAAAAAGAAGAGTATATTACACTACCTCCTTCTCTGATATCAATGTCTCATCAGAAGCCTTAAACGCTGAGACTGTAGTTTGGGTATCAGCTCTCATCCAGCAAAAACTTGCTCAAATTGTAAGTGTAGGGCCCAGGAGGAAGTGAAGCACTAGACTTGTAAACCCAAGCCAATCAAGTCCAGCATTCTCAAGATGCCAGCTTGTCCTGCTAGGGTCTAGGCCAGTGGTTCTCAACCTTCCTGATGCCGCGACCCTTTAATACAGTTCCTCATGTTGTGACCCCCAACCATAAAATTATTTCCATTGCTACTTCATAACTGTAACTTTGCTACTGTTACGAATCGTAATGTAAACATCTGATATGCAGGCTGTGTTTTCATTGTTACAAACTGAACATAACCCACAGGCTGAGAACCACTGGTCTAGGCCAAACCCCCAGTTCCAGGCAAACCATATTATTTGCAGGCTCTTGAACCTCACCCACACTCGTCTGGTTTCTTTCCCAGCAATTCTTCACATGTTTACCTTTTCCTTGACTTCCTTGTTCTTTCCTCTGTCTCATCCAGGCAAGAATTATTCATCTCCTCCTCCTCCTCTCACTTCGACAGTTCTCCCAGCCACAGTACTCTATCATCACCATCATCTTCATCACCATCACCATCTTCATCATCATCATCATCCTCATCATCCTCATCACACCATCTTCATCATCCTCCTCCTCCTCCTCCTCCTCATCATCATGATTACACCATCATCATCATTATCCTCATCATCATACCATCTTCATCATCATCCTCATCATCATCCTCACCATCATCATCATCCTCATCATGATCACACCATCATCCTCATCATCCTCATCACACCATCATCTTCATCATCATCATCATCATCACACCATCATCTTCATCATCCTCCTCCTCCTCCTCATCATCATCACTGCCACGGCCACCACTCCTGAGCCCCATTTTCCAAGTCCCTTCTTCTCCATACCTCCCTGGTCCCCTATCTCACTCTGCCCCTCCCTGCACCTTCACCCCTTTCTTATGTTTCTCCTCTCAGACACCTGGGTTCTCTTCACTGCTTTCATCTATTATTTAGCTCAAACCTTTGGTGCCCTCCAGACTGTGTCTTATTTCTCTGTTGCCTGACAATTATTCCTGACTCATCATAAAATTAGCATCTTTAAAAATGTACGTTTGCATGAATATGTGGAAGGCACCTTTTTATCTAGAGAGAATATATTACAGGTAAAACATACATGTAACTTCAGGAGGGTGATATTTCCTGGCAGAGCCATCAAAGTGAAGTGGCAGGAGCCCCTTTCAGTTGCTTTGATCCTGGTCTGGACACTTCCCAATGCTATGTGACACGTGGCTTCTTTGACGACCATGGGAAGCAAGGGTGAACAATTGAGAGCAGCAAGAAGGCTCAATGAGTGGAGCCAGGAAAATTAGAATAATATATTTTAGTTCTAGCAAGGTCGTTAAAAACCATTTATTCCCAACTCTCTCATTTTGCCAATGAGGAAAGTAAGGACCAGGGTGGTTCATGAATTACACTGCTAATCAGTGGCAAAACTGTAGTCAATCTGCCCCAAAGGCACCATTGGAAAGGAGACACTGAGGATCATTCATTCACCAAGTCACCCACAAAATATTTATTAAACATCTACTCTACACAAGATTCTGTGAAGATAAAATGAGGAAGATGCAATCTTTGTGGCAAACAGAAGGCTCCTGTGGAAGGGTAAGACTTCAAAAACAGAAAGAAACAAACCAGTCTGGGAGGGATGGGGGTTTCTCTATTATTTGGGGACTTTTTTTTTTAAAGAAAAAAGGAACAAGGAAAAAGGTCAATCTGATATAATAATAAGAAAAACCATGCCAGAATTATCAACAGCTCTTGCACAATCAATCACTATCACCTGTGGTCCAGCACAAGAAGATTTACGGAGGGAAGGCTTGGGATTCAACCCTACCTGCCTATCGATACTTGTCTGCGGTTTTCAGAACAAAGTACCTGGAGAGCACGGTGCACATGGATGAGGAGAGCTCCAGGGAATGCGGGAATTAGAGATGAGAATGCAAGGGCAGGAAGGAAGCTCAGAGATGGCCTAACCTCACCTCCTCCCACCCCTCCCACCCCACAGTTTAGGGCAGCCCACTCTTAACTCTGTCCCCCAGGGCCCAGCAGAGAAGTTCAATTTTTCTTCCATTCAATGACGTGTTATTCAATCACTTGAAGGACATCACATTCCACCCCCTTTGCCTCCAGTCTCTTCTTCTGAAGAAGCCAATGGTTGCTGATAAATGCTGCTAAATTTTATATCAGAGGAAGAACAAGGCAATTAGGCGGTGCTGTGGACCTGAAGTTAGGATGACCCAAGTTCAAATCTTGCCTCAGACACTTCCTATTGTGTGACCCTGGGCTAGTCTCTTCACCTGTTTGCCTCAGTTTCCCTATCTGTGAAATAGGGATAACAAGAGTACCTACCTCCCAGGGTTTTTGTGAGGATCAAATGAGACATTTGTAAGGTACTCTGCAAATCCTAAAGCACTCTTTCAATGCTTATGATCATTATTATTGGAAACTCTTTGACCTAAAGAGAGAAACGAATATTGAAGGAATTCCGAAGGAATTAAAGGAATACCGAAAATCAGGCCCAGAGAAGGAAGTGACTCATTTAACCAAGGCTGGGTCCAATCTGGGTCTCCTGAAGCCCAGAGCCTCTCCCCTACACCATTGCACCTCTCCAAATAGGGACCAGCTGTACCATGGATTTTCTCAAAGGCCAGATCTGAGTTCTGGCAAACTGTTGGCTTTGTATGCTGCCTCAGTCAAACTGAGACCCATGAAACACCTTAGCTTGAAAAGGCCAAGGTCTCCCACAGCATGCGGGGCCATCTCCAGCCATCCTGATCTATATCTGGCCACTGGACCCAGATGGCACTGGAGGATAAAGTGAGGCCGGTCACTTTGCACAGCCCTGCCTCTCTTAAATACAATTTACTTGCAAGTTATGGCATCGCCTCCCTGATGTCGTGGGTCCTCTTTAAGAAGGACGGACAAACCACAACAGCACCAGCAGCCCAGTACTTTAGAATGGGCTTTGTCTGTGTCTGCCCTCCATGGGGTGGGGGTAATGTATTCCCACAACAGACTTCTCCACATCTAAACCTAAGAAGAGGCAAGAAGATGTAGTGAGAAACAGTGGGTTTCAGAGTCAGAAAGACCCGGGTTCAAGTCCCACCTCTGACATCTACCAGCCATAAAACCTCTGGCACCAATGGCTTAACCCAGGGGCGGGGAACCTGCAGCCTCCTTTTACTACGGGGATTTGTTCTGTGAGTTTAGAATCAGTCAAAGGGCTGCATATGGGGAACTACAGGGACACAGGTGGCCTTAAGAATGCAGGTTCCCCAATCCTGATGGGCAACTCTTAAATTGCAGAAAAGTTGTGGATTTGTATTGGTGAAAGGAGTTTCCTAATAACAGTGGAAGTAAATGAATCTTTGGTGACTTAATTGTTATCTTTCATTCTCCAAGAGGACAGGAGACTTAATAATTTGAAACTTTAAATGGCTTTGTTGTATATTAAAAAGAAGTCACATTGATTCATGAAAACTGATCACTAAATGGACTATCAAATATTTTTGTTTACTAAAGAAGGTCATTTTTAAAAAAAGACTGCTCTGAGAAAACTTCTTAGGGCTTAAAGAGCCCTCTAATCCTTGATTTGTGAATATTTTATAACAGGGAACATTTCAATTACGTTATTAGATTCAAGGCTTAGACACCCAGCAGCCTGGGATAATGCCTGGACAACAAAGACTGACATAGAAGGGCAGTTGAAAGGGACCTGAGGGATCATCTCATTTAGAAAGGTTCTTAACCTGGAATCCGTGAACTTAAAAAAAAAATACTTTGATAACTCTTTTTCAACATAATTGGTTTCCTTTGTAATCCTATGTATTTTAGGTTTTTTTGTATTTAAAAGCATTATTCTCAGAAAGGACTACCAAAGGAGTTTGCAATACAAAAAAAGGCTAAGAACTCACTAAAATCTAGTCCAACCCCCATATTTTACAGGTGAGGAATAGTTCTAATTGGTTGCTGAGACTTTTAATGACACCATTTCTGAGTGATCTTACATGTCACCATAGCCTCGTTTCTTTCAGGCTAAGGTACTGGTAATGGGGTAGGCCACCCTCTGCCAGGATTCAGTTCCATTCCATTCAAGGTGCCAGGCGACAGAGGCCTAGGAGCTTTGCTCCAGGTAACCACAAAGTCCTAGAACCGCTGATGAGACTGATACCTGAGGCTCCAGTTCTCTTTGGTCAAGTAATTAAGCCTAACAAGACAGCAGAAGCTCCTTGGGGAAATGGAGAGATGCCTCCAGTAATTGGCAAACAGGCACCTGACTCCCCAGAGAAGGAGGATTATGTGCTGGCAGCAGGGAAGGAGTTAGGGAAGGGTCAAGAGACTTAGGGAGGCCAGATGGGATAACCTATTTTCATGCATAAATCATGAGCAGCTCTATTTACTGTTTGGCTCAGGGTTGATTGAGATACAAAAAGACTGATCCATGGTTTTGGGGATGTTGGCCGACAGAGCTCCTTTTGTGTTTACAGGAAATGTTGCTGAGTCAAGCCTTGCTCATCCACTTTATACTCTGGTTCAAATAAAGCTGACGAGATTTTTTAATCCTATTGGAAAACTATGAAAAGTATACATAACATATGGTACATGCTCCTTTTTACCTTTCACCCAGCACTAAGCTGGAGGGGGCCTAATGACAACTGTCTTTTTGTGTGTGTATATATCCAGACAAAGGGAGATGACAAAGACATACATGAGAAGTGCTTGGGGGAAACGTTGGCATGGACTCCATATGGTGGCATGTCTTTCTATCTAGTCTGTTTCTAGTATTTCTCCTCTTCAGTATTGCTAAGGATACACTGAGGTTTCTCAGTTTTTCCCTTTGTGACTTGTATACTGTTTAAATTAAGACCCATTACCAAAATGTTAGAAAAAGAAGGGTAATAAAAACCATTAAAAAAAAAAACTCTTACTACTGAATCATTACTAAATCTAAGCATGATTTTTTTTTAAAGTATTCTAAAATTTTAAGCAAATGTTGCTTTGCTCTATTTAAAAAATCTCGGCAGCAGGTCTTCTGGAAGGAAATGTTGCAGAGAACACTAATTAGAGTGATACCTCCCTTTCTGGATGATACACACTACACCAGGCCTGCCAAGCACAAGCAGACACATTCTGAGTTAGTGACAGAGAGGATTCTGGGGACAGACCGTGAGAGACCCAAAGTCCTCAGGAGGCCAAGAAACAAAGGAAGAGTCATGGCCCAGAGTTAGTTCCCTGACAGACCTATGCTCTCCTTAGATATTAGAGAAAAATCTGTCCTAAAGAAAGAGAAAGAAGAAAAACTCTGAGAATTATCCTGACAGTATGTGGCAGCCTGTCACGGTCTTGGACACCAATACAAATGGAAAATGAGGTGAATGGTACAGACACTCTCCCTGCTAAGGCCTTCACTCCTCAGATGCCCCACGAGTCTGGACTGCTATGCCAATGCTCTCCTTGAAATGGATATGGAAGCTAGCAATATAATCACTACCTAAGGAAAAAAAGAAGGAAATTTTTTACTCTGATTTATTCCTCTCCCTGTGGCATTTCTGAAAAAAAGGAAACATAGAATAACTAACAAGACTTTCATTCCTCAGGGACAGATGAGTGAAAGGAACGAACTGGACTGAATCTGCTGGTTCCCTTTTTTGGTCCAGAAGCACAGAGAGGGGGGATAGGCCAGAGTCCATCAATTTTCATTTCCTTTTGCTACCACTACACAGTCCAGTTACACTGAAAACTGGCTGACAAAAATGTTCAATAGGAATCTAACTTCCTAATGACATCCATGGTTCACTAATATAATATTGAAGAAAAAGAGAGGTATATTTGATTCAGTGCAATTAGGCTTAATCTAAATATCGGATCTTTGTTTTCTGTTACCCGAAGGAAAATAATGCCTTGTGCTAGAACATCAAGAAATATATTTCCAATACATCAAAGGTGTGAACAAATAAGTCTCAAAAGAAGAGCTGCAATTTTTTTTTAAACAACAAACTATTTGCCATTGATCACTTGGAAAGGTTTGGAAATAGGGAAAAAATATGAGATGCTTCAAAAAAAATGCACCCCCTCCTTGTGTAGGGTCCATACTAATCTCTGTATCATTCTAATTTTATTGCATGAACTGCTGAAGGGAGTAAGAGAAATGGAAACTATTAACAAACATAGGAAGGATTGCTCCAAATCACTAAAAAGAGAAATGTGAATTGAAAGCACTCGGGGTTCACCTCACACCCAGCAAAGATGATAAAAGATGGGAATAATCAATCTTGGAAGGGAGAGAGAGAAGGAGAGAGAGACAGAGACACAGAGAGAGAGAGAGAGAGAGAGAGAGAGAGAGAGAGACAGAGAGAGAGAGACAGAGAGAGAGAGAGAGAGAGAGAGAGAGAGAGAGAGAGAGAGAGAAGGAGAAACAGTCTGTTGATGGAGCTGTGAATTGACCCAACAGTTTGGGAAAACAATTGGAATCACGCTTTAAAAAGTGACTAAAATGCCCACGATCTTTGACCCAGAGAATGCATTACTTCCTCAAGAGTTTTAAAGTCAGAAAGACAAGTCCTCAAAAAACACCCAAATGTTCATAGCCACACTTTTTGTCATACCAAAGAATTGAAAACAAAGTAGCATTTCATCAAGTGGAGAATGGCTAGAGAAATTGTGGTATATGAAGGTAACAGAATGTTCTACCCTATAAGAAAATGAGAATTCGTATGAACGTGGTATGTAGCACAATAAAGCAAAATAACAGACACCCTGTAAAGAACAATAAAACAAAACTAAATGCTGAGCAATGATAATAACCAAGCTGAACCTGGAAGAG
>JAQQSU010018052.1:0-10561 GCA_028627135.1 Pseudochirops cupreus | reverse complement strand
TTCTGCTTGAAGTTAACTTTTTTGGTGGTGGGGAGAAAATGTGTTTGTAATGAGGGATTGACAACAGTGTTACAGGGTTGTGCTCTTTACTTTCTACTGCTTCTGCAGTTATCTTTTAGCAAAGATTTGTCTGTTGCTCCATGTTGTAGTCTAAAAGCCACATTGCTTTTTCAGAAATGAGAGAATGAGAGTATGATATTCTTACCTCCCTGGAAGCACCCTTTAATATGGAAACCCTTAATTGATTGTTTCAAAGCATGGCCCTTGAAATTAGTAGGGGCTCAGTAAATATTTGTAGAAAGATCTAAATAATTGAGAGTTAACTAATTTTTTTTTACATGTAGAGGAACCTTGTATATCTCAGTGTAAAACTGTAGAACGTCCTTTTAGCTAGAGCTTTACCTTAAGGCTATAAACCATTCTTTGAGATTCCAGTTGAAAGATTTCAGATACATGAACAAGTTAAGGTAAGAACTGCCAAAGAAATCACTGGTAAAAAATAATTTTTTACATTGTCTAAATTTCTTCCAGTCTCCCTCCAGAGCTGTCTCATTTAACAAAGAAATTTTTTAACAAAAAAGAATTTGTTTTAACAAATTTTTAACAAAGAAATATTTTAAAGAAAAAGAGGAAGAAGAGAAATAAAATTAGCAAAACCAATTAATACATAGAAGAAGTCTGAAAATATAAAATATTCCAGACTTATGTATCTCCTACCTCTGCAAAGGAGGCCAGGGAAGTAGCTTCTCATATTTCTCCTAGGAGTCATGCATGTTCTTTGTAATTCTGAAACATCACTTTAAAAGAATTTTTTTATTGATGTATTTTTCCATTGTTTAAATTTCTGATAGCATCTTACACCTTTGCTTCTTCCAAGAGAGCCATACCATACAACAGAATAATTCTTTTCTTTCTGTTCCTTCTCAGAACATTGCTGTATTGTCCTCCAGGTTTTGTCAGCTAAGCATACATACACAGTAGGGCTCTGTCCTCGCTGGGCCTTCTTTCTTTCTTTTTCTCTGCTGACAGTACTATTTCACCTGTTGATTGCATCAGCTTTTGTGGAATCAGGTATCACCTCTAGGCTGATAACTGTCAAATCTACTTACGCAGCCCTAGCTTCATTGCTAACTTCCAGTCCCCAACTGCCAATTAAACCTGGGCATCTCAAACCAGGTGTCTTCAACTTGGCATGTCCAAAACTGAATTTCTTGTCTTTTCCCCCAAACCTATCCCTCTTCCTAACTTCCCCTATTACTGTTGAGGGCGCCACTATCCTTCTAGCCACACAGGCTTACAACCTAGGTGTTCTTAACTCCTGATGTTGGGGAGACATGGATATATTTGTAGGCCTTGAGGAAGGAGCCAGCAGATAGTGAGAGATTGAAGATGGGAGTGGACTGTCATTGTGAGGGCATTTTTGCTGCAGAAGGCTGGAGGTAAAAGGATGGAAGCAAGAACATATAGTGAGGTATTAGCAATATGTTGCCAAGGCCTGTCAGTTTTACATTTGGGACAATTAGACCCCTTTTGTGGAAACAAAAATAAGCCTATACTTTACCTTCTCAAATGTTAGAACCAGAAGTAATATTTTAACTATGAAGCATTTGAGCACTTCTTATATCATGGGAGCACAGGGGCTTAGCTAGAAAGGGATCCTAGAAACCAAGCCCCATCATTTTATAGAAGACGAACACTGAGGTCCAAAGGTAGCAAGTGACTTGTAAAGTCACACAAGTAAATGAGTGGTAGAGCAGGGGAGTCCTTCAGATCCTCTGGCTTGAGATCTGTTGTTTTCCATGATGCCCTGCTTGCTTATATAGTCATGGTACATGCATCTTTGGGGGCTTGGGGAAATTAATAACATACCAAATGTATTCCCTACTGTCATATAGCTGAGATTTTAGTTGGGAAAAGATAACTGACAATCAAGCATTTTAATAAGTACTTATTATGTGCTTGGGATAAAAAAAATGGCAAAAGCAGCTCCTTACTTCAAGTTTATATAAGGAGACAACGTGTAAAAAACTAGTAGGTACATATAAGATGAGTACACAGTAGATGGAAGGAAATCTGAGAGGGGTAGGAACTAGCAGTGGGGGAAATGGGGAAAGACTTGTCTGGTGAAGATGGGATTTGTGTTGCATTTTGAAGGAAGCAGAGGAACTAAGAGGTGGAGGTAAAGAGGTAAAGGAGGTAAAGAGCATACCAAGGGGCAAAGGCATAGAAATCAGAGTTAGAGAAATGAGAATATCCTATTAGAGAGATTGTTGGGGGACCGTGTAAGTTGTGTTGTTAGTGAAGGTATAAGAAGGCTGGAAAGGGGCCAGGTTATAGTTACATGACAGAGGCTTTACACATTTGATCCTGGAGTTGTTCAAACTAGAGCCTATGAGTGGGAGTGGGGGGGAGATGTGACTTGATCAGATCTGTTATTCAGAAAAAATCACCTTGGCAACTGAGTGTTGGATTGATTTGGAGTGGAGGCACACTTGAGACAGGAAGGACCAAATAGAAGGCTATGGCTGTAGTTCAGGCAATAGGTAATGAGGACCTGCTTGATTAGCACAGTGCCTGGCACATGATTGTTCAGACCAACTCTTCTTGACCCCATTGACCATATTGTCCAAGGGATTTTCTTGGCAGAGATAATGGAGTGGCTTGTCATTTTCTTTCTCCAGTGGGTTAAGGTGAACAGAGATTTAAGGACTTGCCCTGGGTCACACAGCTAGTAAGCATCTAAGGTTGGATTTGAACTCAGGTCTTCTGACTCCAGGCCCAGGGCTCTATCTGCTGAGCCATGTAGCTGCCTCCTGGCACATAGTGTGTACTCATAAATGCTTATTGATTATTGACTCACATGTTGAGTATGAGAAACTTATGAAATACTCAGGTTAAGATTTTTGAGAAGTAGTTGGGAATTCTTGACTGTGGCTCAGCAGAAACACTAAGACTAAATAGATCTGGGACTCCAGTGCATAGAGAATACCAACCGTGGGCTCTACTAAGATGACTCTGTGCTATGATATATAGATCAGAAAGAGAAAGGAACTCAGTATAGAGCCTTGGGGGACACAGCCTAGTTCCTGCATAGCAGTTGGGCAGATAGTAAGAGAACCAGGAGCGAAGAGTGTCACAGAACTCTAGAGAGAACATGGGCAGAGGGGATCATTTTAGAGATTAAGATCGAGAAATGCCTGTTTGATTTGGCAGTTGGTAACTTTGGAGAGCACAGTTTTATTTGAAGGTTAAAAAATCCAGGAGCCAGATTGCAGTCTTTAGAAGACTGAAAGGATGGGGAGGCAACTAGGGTAGACAGCTTTCTTAAAGAGTTTAGCCACAAGGGAAAGGAGAGAAAGAGGACAATTATCTAGCTAGAGGGATTAGTGCATTTAGTGTGGGTTTTTTTTTTTTAAGGATTGGGGAGACATGGACATATTTGTAGGCCTTGAGGAAGGAGCCAGCAGATAGTGAGAGATTGAAGATGGGAGTGGACTGTCATTGTGAGGGCATTTTTGCTGCAAAAGGCTGGAGGTAAAAGGATGGAAGCAAGAACATATAGTGAGGTATTAGCAAGAAGATCCACCTTTTCATCTTAGATATGAGCAAAGATGGAAGAATGGAAGACCAACATGTCCAGTGTGAGATGAATAGAGGAGAAGAGAGATATCTGTAAATGTTCTCAATTTTACTGGTTATGTTTGAAGTCAAGAACCCAGAGGATGATTGAATTATGTGGCTAAATAGACTGTCATGAAGTCAGAGGAGAATGGAGTTCGTCATTACTTTGATGGGGTTAGAAAAGATTTCATAGAGGGAGGCAGCCTTTAAAGGAAGGTTGGGTAGGATTTGAAAGTGCTAAGAAGTCGTTCAAGGGAATTTTGGGGATGAGTAAAGAGTAGAGAAATATGGGAACCAAAAATATATTGGCTGACTGACAGTGCCCAGACTCAGAGCTAAATAGATATTTGGAAACTGCCAAGAAGATCAGGGACTTTGACAGCCTATTTCTCTGCTGCCACAGTTCCTGATGGTGACAGCTTCCACGATGTAGGGATTGAGCTAAACCATCTGCCAGTTCCATCCGGAGATGAAATACAGTCCCTGTTTGCAGCTAGAGGCCTGAGGGGGCTATTTGCCACTACAGGTGTGAGAAGGGTGTCTTTGTTTTCCATTTCTATGCCCTTGTCCTTATTAGGTTCACAGGAAAGGAGATACTCCTTGTAAGGGGACCAGAGGATAAATAGGAATTTAAAAATAGAGGCATATTGTTTGCAGGGATCTAATTCCTGGTCCAAGACAACTTTTAGAAAAATTGAAATTTGCTTTTTATCACTGTTAATTTAGGAATATGAATATTGAAGCACAGTACAGATTATAAGCTTAATTCAATTTTAAAAAATGTTGATATCTTTTGTTTTTATTTGACCTGCATTTCTTAATGTTGTAGGAGGAATGTATCTGTTAGTTTAACAAACACTTAGTAAGTGCTTAATATGTGGAAGGTACTGTTTGGATACAAAACCAGTTTTTGGTAAAAAAATTCCAGACTCTATGTCTGTACCAAATATCTGAAGATATTTTGTACTGGGCAGCATTTGAAAGGCGCCTTTCCAAAATCAAGTTCTAAGTGTCCTTATTTGTTTTGAAACTCAGTCAAATGCAATAACATTTTGTCATTGCATTCTTCCAGTGTCTGCTTGGTTTCCAGTCCTGGGAGCACAAGAATCGTTCCAACCTATAAATCATCGGTAAAAGGCCTTCTACTTATGGAGATAGTGAATCCTATTTTTTTTTTCCCTTTTTGAGAATGACATTGGTACCTAATGCTGAAATGCGCTGTAGTATTGGAATCATACTACCATTCTGTAGCACCTTAAGGTTTATAAAACACTTTCTTTGTTTTCTCAGTTGATTTTGTTATAGATACTAATCAAACCTTTGTGATCTTGGGTTAGTTAACCTCCCCTTTTCTGGGCTGAAGTTTCTTAATTTTAAGGGGGATAGGTGATTCAGTGAATAGAGAGTATAAGACTTGGAAGTGGAAAGACCTGAGTTTGAATCTTGCCATAGATACTGTCTGTCTGTCTGATCCTGGACAGCTTTCTTAACCTCAGTCCCAGCCATTTTCATCATTTATAGAAGAGGGTAATAGTAGAACCTGCATCTGAGGGTTATTGTGAGGACAAAATGAGACATTATCCATAAAGTGCTTTGCAAACCTCACCACACTATATAAATGTCGATTTGGTTTATTAACTAAAAACAAGACAGTTTATTGGTCCCTGACAGTTCCTTCCAAGGCAAGTATGAATCTGTCTTGCTTTTCATGTTGAAAACTGTATTGTGGAGGATAATTATAGAATTTATTTTGTAGGAGGGTAGAGGCCAGTAAATGCATGATAGAGATAGGGACAGCGGCTAGACTTGTGATTTCAGTGGTACACTGAACTCCTAGTTAACAACTCTTTCTACCAATGTATTTTAGGACCTTTTCTGTAATTTATAGTCTAGAACAGTTGCCCTAAAGTGTCAGGTTAAGCAGCAGACTTGCCCAGAGTCACACAGCCAGTATGTCAGGTGGGACTTGAAACCATGTATTCTTGGCTCCCAGGTAAACTGCCCAGCCCCCTCAGTAAGTTAATGAATGATAGAAAAGGACTTAGTCCTTCCTGCCTTAGTGAGATGCTTGGAGAAACAGTATGTGCCCTTTTATTTATCATTCTGAAATTAGTGCTTCAAAAACTTTCAGTTTTCCAGAAGAGAAAATGTTCTTAGGAAAAATGAAAAAAAAACAAACCAAACCCAACAACAACAGATCCAAACCAATATCATTGTCATACAGTCTCCCTTCTCCCTTTCAAACGTGGAGCCATTTGTTAACGTTTGTTGGTCTTTGGTCCTTGTTCATCCAACAGACTTTTTTGTAAAATGCTTACTTCTGTGCAATATGTAGAGCACAGTTATCTTTGGGGCTGCCCAAGGATTATTTGGAAGGGGTAGAAAAGTGTAGATGGGAATAAATGAGGACTTTTCTGCCCAGTGGGTCAGGCAGGGTTTGTTTTGCCAATGACTGATAGAGGTTTGGGGGGCAGGTTACTATCTCTGTAGTCACTGGAGTCAGGCCTGAAGGTTTGCTTCAGGGGTTGGGAATTACTCACTGCTCTCAGAATCCAACTTTTTAGACTTGAAATCCATTTGTCAAGGGATTGATTTCTTGAACTTTGCTTCTGTAATGAGGATTTAAAAATTCTAGAAGTTGTAGAAGTTTCTTGTCATGTTAATAGAAGGAAAATAGTAGGGAGAGATTTTTGGATAGCCTAAAACTTGAGGATTGATTTTTTAAAAAAAGTTTTTAATACTGCTTTTTGGATTTAATACCAGTTATTTCTCAGTTACCTTTCATTTTACATTACATAGAAATCATATCCTAAATTTAGTACTTGCTACCTATATAACTTTGGATAAGGGATAATTTTGAGCTTCAGTTTTCCCATTGGTAAAGTTGAAAGGACTTTACTAGGGGATTTATGAGGTCCCTTACAATATTAAATCTTATCTCCCCCACTCCCTACTCCTTCCATATCAGAGGTATGGTGCTAAGAAGTCGGTCAAGGGAATTTTGGGGATGAGTAAAGAGTAGAGAAATATGGGAACCAAAAATATATGGTAAGCTAGGTACTCTTCAATAAATAAATTAACCCAAAGACTGGAGCTGTTAGCCACAGTTACTGATCTGTAGTACTAATATGCTATATATGTACTTAGCTGTCTCTACCAAGTGGGAGGGTGCTGTCTCCTCTCCAGATTCAGTTTGTAAGAGGAAAGGATTAGAGCTTTTTTCCTCAGGCGGCATTATTTTTTTGCAATTTAGCTGACTTTTCTACAAATCTACCAAATTGTAAAAGGCACTTGTGGGAAGGAAATAATAATAGCTTTCATTTTTACAGCACTTTGAAGACTGAAAGTGCTTTACGTATTTCTTCATCCTGCACTGCTTTTGTTGTCCCTGGCTTCCTATGGGCAGTCAAATACTTGTTTATTGATTTAATGATTGTATTTTCTTCTGGTAAGGTTATAGTGGATGGTGCCACCTTTTTCTTGAGTGGTTTCTCAAGATAAGTACCCTGTGTAGCCATATAAATTTCTATACTTGGTGCTAGAACTTACAGACTTGTTAAGCAATTACTGCAGTGGATTTTGGACAATTGTGATAATTTGATCCTTCTTACTCTCTAGAATAGGGGTTCTTAACCTGGGGTTCCTGAACTTAAAATCATTTTTATAACTATATTTTGATGTAATTGGCTTCCATTTCAATTATAAATATTGTATTTTAACCTTTTAAAAAATCTTTTGAGGAGTCCATAGGCTGCCTTCCTAGTGGGAAAGGACTGGGGTGGTCATTGACACAAAAGATGAAGAGCCCCTGCAGTCCGGAGATTCCAATTTCCGAATTAGGGGGGGAAATGTAAGATAACTGTCCTTGTGTGGCCATTATTATCTAGTTCAGTAATCCTTTTCTCACCCACCATCCTCTTCCCCTAATTTCTTTTACCCACTGTGAAACACTTAGCACAAAGGAGACTCTTTGCAAATTTGATTGCTATTGTACTAGCTAGAAGTAGAAAGAAATTCTAAGCATGTAATTTTTAGAATTGATGAGAAAGTAAAGAATGGATTAATTCTTTGAAATTTATTTGGAACTATTAAGAATTTAGTAAGATGTTGTGCTTTTCACTGAGGAAAGTAAAAACTTTTCCAAAATTAATTTAATTTATCGATTTTCAAAGTGGAAACTTTCTTTATTAGTGAAATCTGTAAGCAGGCGGCTATAAATCCAGCCTCTTGTGACTTTCAGAAATAAGAAGTCTTGTCTAAGAAATATTTATATTTGGGAAAATACACCTGAAATATATTTATATTTGGGAAAATAGACCTGCATCTGGCTTTGAAAAAGTGCCAAAAGTTTTCTAAAATTACTTCCTGTTTACTGTGTAGTCTGACAGCAAATTATAAGGTTCAAAATAGACTCTCATATTTTATTCTGGCTATAAATGAAATACTCTAGAGCTACTGAGAAACTTTTGGCTCTTAAGAAGTTAAGCAGTTGAACTCAGTTAATTCAAAACATCCTAAACTATTTTCAAATTTTTTTTTCCCCAGGGATGTAGATGTTTGTTTTTGTTTTTCCTATTAAAGACTAATGATTGGCTTTGGAGGCCAAGATTGAATAAAGTAGAAGGGGACTTAAATATTTTGACTTTGTACCAGTTGAATTTCAGTGTGGTGATCTGGTGTGGAAGAAAACAAATGACTGTCCGGAGGCTGAGTGCATATATGTTTTTATTAATCTATCTGTCTGTCTGCTTTTCTGACTGTCTATATCCTATATATGTCTATAATATATACTTGTAAGATAAATAATAATAATAATTAGGCATCTGTTTAAAGAAAATGTGTTTTGAATGTGATACTTATATATTATTTTTAAAAAAGGCCAACTGTAAGTGACTTGGGTAAGAGAGGGACCTTCACAACCAGGTCAGTCCTGTGAGTTGAATATATTGAAAGATCGGTTTATGAATTGGGACAGATCTTGGACCATGTGGAGCATACATACTTCATGGAAGTGTGTTATCTGGAGGAAAATGAGTTTCAGGGGCTAATCTTTTTTTCTATTAACGTAACATTGCTAATTTATAACAAAATTTAGTTCCAAATTCTTTTCTTCTGCTTCTACCTCCATCCATTGAGAGGGTAAGAATTACAGTATCCATCATACATATTAAGTCACGTGAAATATTTCCTCAGTTGCCATTTTCTTTTTTTTTTTAACAGAAAATAAATATTTATTGTAAATAAATAGTGTTTGTTCCAAGACATAGTGTAAGAAAATACTCCCCCAACATACTGAGTGTTGGTGCCTGGTCCCTTCTGAAGCTCACCCCCTTCAAGGAATGAATGGGATGAGGTTTTGGTTTGGGGTTAGTGGAGGAAAAACATCCTTGTGAAATGCAGGTCCACGGTCCTTGTAGGGGCACACACAGCACACAGAAACACACAGACACAAAGGACAGACAGGGTCTAGCTCAAGCTGGGAGCTTGACCCAGTGCTCTGGTTGTGATAAATGGGAGTGCTGAGTAAGGACCATGCTTGAGGGCCTACGAGAGGGCCGTGTGCTCTCTGCTGTCTTGAAGGAGATGGAGAACACATTCTGGAGGCTGGTCTAGAAGATGCTGCTGGGAGTGAGTCAAAGGGCTGGCCCCTCCAAGAGCATGTCCCTCTAGGACACCAGGGGACCCAGTCACCAGGCTCGCCAGGCCACTTCAATATGAGTCCATGCTGCTGAAGGCAGTGAGTGTGATCACCTCGAGCACCAGCTCTAAGCCGCAGAAAAGGAGCAGGATGGTGCTCATCACAGCTTCGAGGCACAGAATGTAAGTCTGCAGCAGGAGGTAACAGGAAGCCATCATGGTGGATGGAAAGGTCATGGCCAAGCTGATCCCAAGAGGCATCATCCTTTGGCAGAGGTTCCCTTTTGTAGCAAAGAAAATGCGGATGATTTCGATGCCAAGGTAAAGGAAGAGCATGACCAGGTCAAGCACTAGGTTGGCTGTTGGGTATGGCAACAAGAGACCTTTGTAGATGAACACAGAGAGCTCCAGCAGGAAGTAGGTGGCGCTGTACCAGCCATTGAGAAAGAGCAGGATCTCCAGGGAGACAGATGACAGCCAGTGGCCTTGCGGTGCCATTGCCACTCAGTCCCCATGGAAACTGCTCCTCAGTTGCCATTTTCTCAAGAAAAATAAAGCAAGGGAAAAAAGATTTGCTTCAATCTGCATTCTTGAGTCCATCAGTTATATATCTGGAGGTAGATAGCTTTTACACCATGAATCCTTTGGAGTTGTGGTGGATTATTGTGTTGATAATAGTTTCTAAGACTTTTATAGTTTACCTTTACAATATTGCTGTTCCTATGTAGATTTTTTGTCTTGGTTTTTCTCACTTCATTTTGTATTAGTTCATATAGTCTTTCTGAAAACATCCCCTTCGTTTCTTACAGTACAGTAATATTCCATCACATTCACATATTGTAATTTGTTTAACCATTCTGAGTTGGTGGGCCTTCCCTCAGCTTCCAGTTTTTTTCTACCACAAAAAGAACTGCTATTAGTACTTTTGAATATGTGAGTCTTTTTCCATTTTCTTTGATCACTTTGGCATATAGACCTAGTAGTGGTATTGCTGGGTCAAATGTACAGTTTTTTATAGCCCTTTGGGCTTAGTTCCAAATTGTTCTCCAGAAAAGTTGGACCAGTTCACAACTCCACCAACACTGCATTAGTGTACCTGTTTTCCCATAGCCCCTCCAACATTTGTCATTTTCCATTTCTTTCTTTTTTTTTTTTTTTTTGCTTTTTGGAGGGCAATTGGCATTAAGTGATTTGCTCAAAGTCACACAGCTAGTAAGTATGTCAGGTGTCTGAGGCTGGATTTGAACTCAGGTCCTCCTGACTCCAGGGCTGGTGCTCTATTCACTGTACCACCTAGCCACCC
>JAQQSU010018051.1:0-10561 GCA_028627135.1 Pseudochirops cupreus | reverse complement strand
AGAGTGGAAAATCCCATCTAGAAATTAATATAAATAACTAGAGATTGTTATTTTTTCCATATGTTTATCCTGCAGTTACACTGAATTATTCATGTTTCAGATGTCTTGCTTTTCAGTTTTTGATAATATCACATCTGACTACTGGTTGGAACAAAATTTAACAATTAAACTATATGCCTAGTCTGAGTAGTGGGACTTAACCATTCTGGAAGAATTCTAACATATGGTGATCTAATGAAGGTCATTTCACCAAACTGAAATCAAAAGGAGAGTTTCAGTGTAGAATACACGAAGCTGAGGGAAGAGATTATAAGGAAATGTTGGTAATGCCAGAATTGGGCCAAACTGATCAGGGAATAGCACTAAGAGAGGAGTAAGAGCTAGGAAAAGCAACAACAACAAAAAAAAGTTAAAAAGAAAAAAAGAAATAATTCAAGTATGAAAACTTGGAGAAGATTTAAGATTATGCAGCTGATCATTATGCACAATGAATACTTGGGTGTGGCTTTCTTAATGAATATGAGACTTGTGTCATCTTTTTAAAGAGACCAATTATGAGAACATGCACCATAGATTGGTGGTCTCCTTTTTCCCAGTTTGGCAGACGATTGGATTATATGTGTTCTCAAATTATAAAATTGTTATAATTCTTTGTTCATTCATTCATGTAATAATTATTTATTGACCACTTATTACATACAAGTAATCAACAATGATTCATTTTTCATAATAAAGGAAAACAGTGTTCAGAATTCTAAGATTTTTGCCTAAGACATTGATGGAAAATGTACAATGCTTTTAATGACCCTAAACTTTTTTTTTTAAGTAGGCATAGTTCAATTTATTTGTTTATTAAAAAAAAACATCTATGTGGTTGACACAGCAGCTGCCTGGATCCTCTGCACAGATGGTGAGTGTGAGTCTTCACAAGATGGTCAGTGAATTCCTGATAAAGAGACTTAGTGAACACAGTCTTCTTCCACAGGTCTGCGGTTAGATAGCTGTATGTTTTGGAGATGGCATCAAAGGTAACTTTAGCACAGTTGTCCAGAGTATCAGGAGAGCCTCTTGCAGAAGTGTAGCAGTCATCGATTCTGTCCATCATCAGGAGCTTCTTAGGCACAGGAGCTGAGACCATGCCAGTACCTCTAGGAGTGGGGATCAGGCACACCAGAAATGACCCACATCACCCAGTGACTTTGTAGCTTGTTGCCCCAGTAGCCACATCTCACAGGAATGATGGACAGCTTGGCCAGAATGATAGCACCATGAATAGCTGTGGACACCTCCTTGGAGAACTTGACACCCAGAACAACATGGCCATTGTAGTCACCAATGGCCACAAAAGGCTTGAACCTGGTACATTGTCCAGGTCTAGTTTGTTTCTGAACAATCATGATCTTTAGAACCTCATCTTTCAATGAAGATCCCAGGAAGAAATCTATGATCTTAGACTCCTTGATAGGAAGTGAGAAAAGATAGATCTCTTCCAAAGACTTGATCTTCATGTCCTTGACTAGTCTGCCCAGCTTAGTGACAGGAACCTGCTCCTCATCTTCAGCCTTTTCTCCCGGAGCCTTGTGGCCATGACCATGGCCTCGACCATGGCCCTGGCCTCCACCTGGGCCCCCACTGCCAAAGCCCCCACAGACCCTTCCTGGCCTCTGACTCTGGGGTCCCCACAGCCTCCTGCACTTCCTGCAGCACCAGTGTCATCTGCCATTTGGTGTTCACTAGAAGTAGAAGGACCCTAAACTTTTTTCTGAAACTAAAGCCCATCTTTTTTTTTTGGAGGGGGCATTGGGATAAGTGAATTGCCCAAGGTCACAGAGCTAGCTAAGTGTCAAGTGTCTGAGACTGGATTTGAACTTAGATCCTCCTGACTTCAGGGCCAGTACTTTATTCACTGTACCACCTAGCTGTCCCCAAAGCCCATCTTTTTAACATTAACATTTTCCTGGTCATATTCTCTGACTACAAATCATGGTATATCAGTTTGCAAAGAATTAAAGTTGTAGATCAAACAAAAATATATAGAAATGCATGTGGTATGTATGAGTAGACTACAACATATTATCCATGAATAATTGTACAGGAATAATGAAAAACTTATGCCATGGAGCTATCTTATCAGGAAAGGAGGCGAACCAGTCAGGTATTGAGAGCAAATGTGAGCAAGGGATGGCTTGTGTGTTTTACTGGTTTGAACACAATGTAAAAAGATGAAGAGGAAAGGATTCCAGAATGTAGAAGACTTACATGAAGACATGAAAAAAGGTTGCACAGCAAACATAGGCATTGACAGCTAGCAGGTCTGTCCTGTTGGAAGGAGTACCTACATGAATGACATTGCAAAGCCATTGAAATATTCAAGTAGTAGAAATAAAGGAGAAAGTGCCAGAGAGCCATATCTTCAGTAGTAGTAGAGACTATTCAAGCTTTGTGAGGCAGGAAGTGTCATTGAGACTCAAGTGCAGACATCAAGATGAATCTTGTCATGCTGGGCCCTCTAGGCACCATGGGTCATATTGTTATATCCAAGATGAAATGGTCCGCAGGCCATAGTATGGCGCTCCATAGGGGTTCTCCATTATAGAATTCCTAAAGCTTCTGAGTGTCACTTGCCAAGCCTTTTTTTTCTACCTCTCTTTTGTTTTAAATATCAATTTCAAATGTTATCTGGTACATTAAAGAAAGGCCTTATGTAGCTACGGGAGCCAAACAGTTCTTGAAAACAAACTCCAGTACTATTAGAAAGAATTCAAAAAGCTGTCACACTCATACTGTATGAAAGGTTGTGAAGGAGAAAATGTTAAGCCCTGCAGTGAGATCCAAGACTTTTAATTTTTCTGTTACACATCAAGATGTTAAGAGGAACATACAGAGGATTTCTTAATGCCTATAATTAAACTTTACTAGAGCAAATGATGATCATGGGGAAAGTGATCTCATTGCTAACAATGAATCTTTACTATTTGTACTTACATCAGACACTTTGAGATGTTTATGTGTGAAGTCAATATATTTCACAATGACTACAACAGGAATGGGAAGAAGAAAAACCACAGAGTATTTTTTTTTTAGCTGGCATTTATACAGTACTTACAGGTTTGTAAAGTGCTTTACAAATATGAAAAACCTGGCAACAACTCTGGCAGGTAGGAGTTATTATCTTTATCATACAGATGGAGAAACTGAGGCAAGTAGAAATTAAGTAAAAGAAATTAAGTAGAAATCCAGAGTTCCACAGCTAGTTAGTGTCTGAAGCCAGGTTTAAACTAGGTCTTCCTAACTTGAGGACCAGCTATCTATCCTTTGAGGTATTAACTCATTAAATTAGATAGGAATGTTGTAAAGTTGTTTTTTTTAAAGCCTGCTCACAAAGAAGAGATGAGAACACAGATGTCTGATATATCCTTTGCACAACTAGGGTATCTCAGATATGGAACACTGAATGTAATTTCATATTTTTAATGTATTGATAAGTTTTACTGATTTTGCCTCTTCTGTTTTACTTTTGAAAAAATCTTTATCATAAGGAATGGCTCTCTTGGAGAGGCTGGGGGAGGGATATAGGCGGGGATTTAGATGATACAAAAATAAAATATATCAATAAAATATGCTTTAAAAGAAAAGAAAATATGAGTATTAGTCATGTTGATGTCCTATGTCACTGAAACAGAACCAATGAATCATTATAAAATTTACAACACGTAATTCTGTCTCCTTTCTCATACACACTTGGATTTAAACAAAGGTTTCTTCTGGATGTATATAAATTATAATGAGTGTTGTTTTGATTTTCAGAAAACAAAAATAAAATAAATAAAATGTCACAATTTAATCTTGTTCCAGATGGGATTTCTGGATTTTTCAGGAGCTTTAAAACATAATACTCAGAAAAAAGTTGTGGGGCAAAATCTGAAGTTGAAGGCATAATGATTGGTGCTATACCATGCTGATTAAATACTTTATAGAAAATATCACCTGGATTAATGAGACATCTGGTGAAACTGTTAATAAAAAGACACAAAGAAAGTTGTACACAATGCATATCACTTAACAGAATAAATATAAATCCAGGCTGGCTTTATATCGAGGTGGGATTCTATTTGAAGTCTATGCAATTTTTTGGAACCAAGTCTAGATAATCAAGTTCATTGTTAGAAAATTCTAGATGAAAATTAGTCCCATCCCACCAATGACTTACTCTGTACACTGAAACTGGAGCTGAAGGGCTAGTCAGCATTTTCTGTTTTATCATGTATGAGTCATTGAACATTTTATGGGCTCGTTTACTACAGAGAATGAAAAGGTTACATGTTAAGATAGTTTTTAGCAAAATCTGGGTGAACACCTATAATGAGAGGACTTCATTACACTTGCCAGTAATCCTAGTGGTCTTAATCACACAAAGAGGTGAAAGGTACAATAAAGTAGAATTTCCATAGAAATTCCACATCTCAGGAATGTTTTATCCATTTCTCAGAAATTCTATGGTGTGGTAATGAATGCCTTCGAATACAACCATAATCAGTTAGCTTCAACTAAGGCAGATACACTTTGCCAAAGGCTCACATTTTTCTAGCCATTTAGCCAACATTTCAATATTCAAGTTCCTTAAATATGGACATTTTGCATGTGCCTTTGTTTTTAATTTAGGGCTAGAAATTATTTACTTCTCAAAAGACTAATATTCCTAAAGGAAGGCAAGGAAGAGAGAAAATGTTTAGAATGCCTCCAGTGCCATCTATTGGTTAACAAAGTAGTTGTTCCATTCCCAAACGAGACATAATATCTAAGACACACACACACACACACACACACACACACACACACACACACACACACACACACACACACACACGCAATCAGACAGATGAAGGGTACATAATGTTGAACTAGACTTCAGGATTCTTCTGTTTATTTTTTGAACAGATTTGAACAAGAAAGTGAGAGATTGATGAGATGACTTAGTGGAAATTCTAAACTGAGCAAGAATTATGTCTGGTTAATGCCTACTACAGGGAAAGGACTGTACCTGGGATTTTATTGAAATAAGGAAATCCTAGATGAGGAAATTAATTTTGCCAATGTAGGCAGATACCTCCACTTGCAACTTACAGTATTAAAGAATTTCCTAGAGCACTGGAAGTTAAATAACTTTCCTTATGTCAGAAAGCCAAGATAGATCAGAGGCAGTAGGAGAATCTTGGTCTTTCTGACTTGAAGTCTGGATCCCTTTCCATTATGTCATGCTGTATACCTCATGTATTAATCTTTCTTTCAATGTATACCTGTGGGTATTTTCCATTATAATTTCTTATGAGTATAGAGAATAAATTCATCTTCCATAGTTGATTCATATTTTACATTTAGTATCTTCTATGCCTTTTGGGGAGACTTTAAACATAAGCCAAAATGTAATCTTTAAGTAAATCTTCATCAAGATGGTGGTGTGGAAGTGTAATAACCTAGAAGAATATGAAATAACAGAACCTAACTCCTCTCATTAGGTGCTCCCCCAGACTGAATCTAGTCTTAGTGCATATGTGGGTTCTAAGCAGAGGAGTCCCTTAGGAAAGAGGAAGAAGAAGTAGCATTGCATGCCTTGGGCCCAATAGTAATTAATAAAGTAAGAACTCATTTCATTTCATATGTATCCCATGGGTCTCTACATACACGTCCTCTCCATCATTAGGATGCAAGCTCCTTTAGGGTTAGGGAATTTTCATGATTTGTTTGTATCTCCAGAGCATAACAAAATGATTGACACTGAAAAATTCTTATTGATTGATTGATTGTCTAAAAGTATATATTCAATATACTAAAATGATTTTTTCAGGAGCTACTATTAATTGAGAAATAAATATGAGCAGAATCATGTCCTACTTAAAATTTTGTTTGTTTGTTTGTCTCATAATTAGCATGGATTTTTAACAAATTCCTCATCCTCACCACTCACAAGATAACAAAATTGCATGTAAGACTTCCAGAGAGGCCTGAAAAATAAGCAAGATTTCTTTGCTTAAACTTTCTATCTTGCCCAAATTTTTTTTCTTTTCTTCCTTCTTTCCTTCCTTCCTTCCTTCCTTCCTTCTTTCCTTCCTTCCTTCCTTCCCTCCTTCCTTCCCTCCTTTCTTTCTTTCTTTCTTTCTTTCTTTCTTTCTTTCTTTCTTTCTTTCTTTCTTTCTTTCTTCCTTCCTTCCTTTCTTTCTTTCTTTCTTTCTTTCTTTCTTTCTTTCTTTCTTTCTTTCTTTTTTGCTTTTTGGAGGGCAATTGGAGTTAAGTGACCTGCCCAAAGTCACATGGCTAGTAAGTGTGTCAAGTGTCTGAGGCTGCATTTGAACTCAGGTCCTCCTGACTCCAGGGCCGGTGCTCTACTCACTGCAACCACCTAGATGCCCCCCAAAATTTTCTACAGAATTTTTTCTCAATACCAATGCAAACCAATTATTGTCTATTTTCTGTGTAAGTTTTTATAGCTAAGGAAGTAATAGTGGAAAAAATCCTGAATTTGGAGTCAGATAGCCCTGATTTGAATACCAGCTCTGCCACGTGTAGACTTGGAAAAGTCACTTAAACTTCCCTCAGTTTTCTCATGTGTGAAATGAAGGGGGTGGGCTCTAAAATGCTGCTTTCTTACATTTTTTTTACATTATATGTTTGATCCTATGATTCTATGAGCTCAAGGGGAAACACTGCCTTAGAGGCATATGGGTTAAGACTTCTCTAAAATATAGGAGACTGATTTTGTCCAATCACTAGAATGTTTAGGAGTCATCACAGATTTGCTATGCAAAGAAATAATAAAAGCCTTAAAATTATCACTAAGTATTTCATGGGTGATATAATTTCTTTATATCCACAACAAAAATGGGGCCACATTATGCAATCTTTTCCCTATTCAGACAGATTGCTTTCATCTATTGGAAACAGATAATATACTAACTTCTATTGTCAATGTCATCATTTTTCTTAGGAGGATTAGCTCAGCAATGAAATTTAATGTTGCCTTTGAAGTGTCTAAGGGTATTTCATTCCATTCTCTGTAACTTAGAAATGTTGATTCTATTTCCTACTTTCTTTTCCATTTCCTAAATGTCCTTCAAAAGGATAGAGGTTCTTTGATTTCAAAGGGATTCAACTAGGAAAGAGAGAAAGGAAGAGATGGAGGGGTAAGTGTGGAAGGAAAGAAGGAAAGAGGGAGGGAAGGAAGGAAAGAATAAAGGAAGGTAAGAAGGAAGAAGAGAAGAAAGGAATATGGATTACATGGGGCTTTAAATCTGATTAATAGAGGAATGGAGCCCTAAAATCCAATCCATTACTCTTTCTACATCTTCATCTCCTAGTATTTCCACCTATAAATTGGCCATTTTATTGTCAAAATTTCATTTGGTACTATCAGCGATTTCTTCAAAAGTGCATCTTTCTGCAAAGGATTAAGAATCCAACCTACATAAAACAAAGCTCTGAAAATGGATGTTAACAATGGATGATACTCAAGAAAGTCAATGAATGGGCCAGTATTCCATACCCACACCATAAAAGTTCATGCAACTCAAAATAGAATGGAATCTTTCATCAGTGAATTTCCATTTGAGGACGAATAAATTCCACTGATACTGATTCTGTATACATAACCTGCCAAGACAGTACATATACCAGGCTTGAGATAGAAAACACAATGTAAGCCAAAAACCCCAATGGGCATTTAAAAAAAAAAGGTTGATTTGTGAAATGCATAAGAATGAATGCATTTTAAATAGATTTGGGGTGTCACTTCTAAAATTTGAAATATGCATTTTCTTAGTAGACTGTGACGGCCACCCAGAAGCTATTCTTGGCTGAATACACTGACTCTATGGCAGTCCTGCTTCTGTGTTGCCTATTCTGAGCCAAGTAACTCCAGGGGCTGTAACAGCTTGCCTGACATTGTCAAGCCACCCCAAAGTTTAATACAATTCATACTTAAGCTTTAAATAAACACTCAGAAGTTAGCTAGGAAACAAAACCATTTCAATGAATCAAAATCACAGGAATTCATTCAAATTTAGATTTGGATGAGACTTTAGAGTATCTCTAACCCAGCTTCTACTGGAACAAGAATCTCCTAAGGATAAGAGAAGTAACATTTCTTGGGATCATATATTTAGAGTAGGCTTAAAGACTTCCAGTGGTGCAGAACCATTCATTCCTGAATAGGTGCTTGCCATTTTTGGATGATTATAATCATTAAAAAACATGTCCTTTCCATATTGTGATTGAACAAAATAGTAGGTTTGCATTTACATAGAAGCTAACAACTGGAACTTCAACATGACTAAATTATTTTATTTAGCTACAAAATAACTAAAATAGCTTCATAATAAATTGTACAGTGATTCATCATGTGTGTGTGTTATAGTAATAGTAATAATGCTAAGATGCTAAGAAGAATAATAAGGAATGTGTGTGTGTGTGTGTGTGTGTGTGTGTGTGTGTGTGTGTTGCTTACTCTGTGATAGACACTGTGCTGAGTGCTCTACATTTATTATCTCATTTGATCTTTACAACAGCCCTGGGAAGTAGGTGCTAGTATTATCCCCATTTTTAAATGAGGAAATTGAAGTAAACAGAGATTAAATGACTTGCCCAAGGTGATACAACTAGCAAGTGTCTGAAACTAAATTTTAAAAATTAATCGTTTTCAACTTTTTTCTGATTTATTTAATTTTTAAAAATTATATGTAAAAATTAACATCCTTTTTAAAAAAAGGTTAGAGTTCCAAATTCTCTTCTTCTCTCCCTCCCCCCCCCACAGAGAAAGCAAGCAATTTTGTTACATGTGTAGTCATGCAAAACATATTTCCATTTTATCCATGTTGCAAAAGAAAGCACAGACAAAAACAAACAAAAAAAATCAAAACAGGATTCCATGTGTATTCGGACTCCATCAGTACTTTCTCTGGAGGTAGATAGCATGTTTTTTTATAAGTCATTAACAACTGGTCATCATACAATAATGCTGTGTATACTCTTCTCCTAGTTCTGCTCACTTCACTTTGCATCAGTTCATGTAAGTCTTCTGAAGGAATTATTGAAATTATTATGAACCAAACTGATTTCATCTTGAAAAACTTTGAAACTTAAGATTTATTATCCTGTAAATTCTACTTGCTCGTTAATCATAGGAATTGAATGACATCCTGTTGCACATCTGGCAAAGTCCACCTGCTCATTCTACCTCATCCCAACTTTCAAAACTCACTCATTCTCCTCCTAACTCAGAAAGTCTCTACTCTTTCCTCCAATTAGCAATCAAATGACCTAATCTTGTATCCTGGCTTATATCCTGTTAATTGTTTTCTTTAAATGAATAAAACCTGGTTCCTTTTATATACAGTTTATAGTGCCAAGCTAAGGAGACCTGGTCCAAATTTGCTATGAAATTGACATACATTACTTAATAAGTTGATAATGCTCAGAAGCTCAGACTTTTGTTTCTTCAGTTATTTCAGATGCCATCCATTTCACTTCTCAGGTTTTCATGAAAGCATCCTGTTCATCATTCTTTTTCATTGCACAATAATATTTCATTACAACCTGTTGGTGATTTATAGGGATGTCTATATCAAATATGTGAAGACTTCTCCTGGCAGAATGGGCAGATGAGAATAATTTGTTCTAATGGTCATGAAGATAGCTGATGTAAACACTAGGTAGGACTTAGAGCTTGGTCAGAAATTGAACTTGAAGGTCATCTACTGCATTCCGGATCACCACTAGTCATTTAATCTTTTGTTCTGACACTGGTCTTGGTGACTCTGGAAGAAGGAGTGACTTTGAGCAACAATGTCCCACTTAAAACCAGTTCAAGTGCAAGTCATGACATCACTCTTGATGTCACTGATCATTTATGCAAACGAAGGACAAAAAAAATCATCACAATGATATACAACAACTTGTTCAGTCATTTCTCAATTGAGGGCCATCCCCTCAATTTCCGATTCTGTGCCACCACAAAAAAGAGCTATTATAACTATTTATATACATGTAAATCCTTTTTTCCTTTTTCTTTGATCTCTTTGGGATACAGATCTAGTTGTTGGGTCAAAAGGTTTACATAGCTTTATCATTCTTTGGATGTAGTTCCAAATTGCTCTACAGAATGATTGGATCAGTTCACACCTCTACCAACATTGCATCAGTGTACTGATTTTTCCACATCCTCCAGCATTTGCTGCCTTTTGTTTTTGTCATATTAGCCAATCTGATAAGTGTGAGGTGGTACTTCAGAGTTGTTTTAATTTGCATTTCTCTAAACAGTAGTAATTTAGAACATTTTTTTATATGACTAGAGATACTTTCGATTTCTTCTGAAAACTACCTGTTCATATCCTTTAATCATTTATCAATTGGAGAATGAATTGTATTCTTAAAAATTTGAATCAAAACTCCATATGTTTGGGGGGGCAGAGCCAAGATGGCGGTGTAGCAGCAGCAACATATCGAAGCTCTCACATACCCACCCCAAAATACCCATAAAATAGGACTCTAAACCAATCCTAGAACTCCAAAA
>JAQQSU010018050.1:0-10561 GCA_028627135.1 Pseudochirops cupreus | reverse complement strand
ACTATGCTGTATGGGAACTGAGCTAAATTATGATTCTAATCCCAATGAATCTAATTTTCTCCTTCAGAGACTGAGGGGGTAGAGGGGATAAAGAGAAGTATGCCTGTGTGGCGTGTGGTAAAGAACCCTCATAGAATTAAAGGCTGGGCTTTCAATTCAGTTTTTCTGTGAAAACAAGCTGGTGACCCAGAGGTGTTCCAGGAGAAAGAAAGCATAGGGAACACAGGATGTAAGCACATCTGCATGTAGTGTACTAAATCTGTGGGATCATCATATCTGCTTGTTCTCATGGGACCATGAGTGAAGTAAGTGAAGACATTCTCGTAAAATGGAGACAGTGCTCAAAACTCAAAACTCAGTCCTGCTGCAGATAGGCCTAAGTTCTGCTCTCCTAACTGAAAATTACTGCCAAATAAAGTATTAGGGCTTTCATCGGTTTTATTGGTTGAAGATTATTTCCTTGTTTGTTGTATCTGAGTAGATTCCTGCGCTAGATTGTGAGGCCGAGCTCTCAACCAATGAGGGCAAGGTCAGTGGGAGGGCAAGGTCAGTGGGAGGGGTCATCTGGGTTAGGGTATATCACCACGTTTTTTTCTTCTGTAACCAGCCTCCTTCCACTAGTCTGTCCTAGTAGAGGTGAGGCCCCTTTCTTGCAAGAATTGAATAAATGCTTTCTGTTCCTACCTTGAGAAACCTCTGACTTTTTTATTACATTTTTGGATAGGGTTTTTCATCCCGCACATTGCCTTCGAGCATGTATACTTGAGATTATCTCTTGAGGTAAATCTTCTTTCTAAAAGCTCCATTCTGTTACATTACCCTGTTAGGGACTGGGTGGGGACTGGAATGTAGGAGTCACATTCTTCCAGTCCCAACTCTGCCCACAGCCCAGGTCTTATACAAAAGTGTCCCAAAGGGTACATTCATTCAGCACCTCCAAGGAATGTTCTTATGGGGATGAAGAAAACACATTAAAGAGTCTTCAAGGAAGGAGATGAGCCACTTGGAGGCCAAATTTTGCCAAAAGCATAAAGAGGCTTTAGAAACTTGACTGGTTCATTTATGCAAAATAGGAGCGGACATTAATTTGTTTACTGAGACAGAATAAAATAAATTGTGGGAATAAACCAAGAATCCCTTGTTGCGAGACCATTTTGGTACCCTATCTAGATTAAGACTAGTTTTGCCTCTTCTGGTGGGTTCAGGTAGGAATCAGGTACCTTTCTCAGGATCATTTCTCTGTTTTCTTCATTCTGAACTGGTAGCAGGCCAAGGAAATAAATCACTTCTCATCTGAAAGAGTTGGGAGCTCTTAATTGTCTATATGATACTGATCAGCTGAATAGGCTGGATGAAAAGGCTTGCCTTAAAGGCCATGAAGGCTAATCTCTTGGAGGTTCTCTTTGAGGCTAGAAGCAACATCTTTATTTATCACTACAGAGGATTGTGTGGATACACTTTTGAGGTCTAAATGAAGACTGACTTGAGTGGTAGCCTCCAGTAGCCTGTTCTAAAAGGATGAGGTGACAAAAGGCTTTGTCTAGATAGGATTTCTGGGTGTGGTTATTAAAGCATGAGTTTGACCAGAGGAAGATTGATAACTAATCCTGTAGCATTCTGTTTCATAAATACCAGTCTTGCCCATTTTGTATGTGAAGAATTCAGTTGCTGAAAGGGGGTATCTATGGAAAGAAAAAAATAAATTTGTGACGAAACAAAGTCCAATCAAACATTGAGACAAAGAGCATACATAGACTGTTTTGAGGATCGGCTGCAGAAATGCCCCAAAGCAGAGCAATGACTAAGGTAAGAATGGCTGTCAGGCATTGTGGTCCACCAGCTCATTTGAATAAAACTCTTTTTTAGAAGTTTGAAGTTTATGACCAACAAAATTATGAACTGTGTTACTATTCGGTGATTAGGAGAAGATTAGGGACTGCCAAATTCCTGCGTGACAGAAAGATGGGTTTCTTGGGTTGTACTTCACTAGGTAAAGATTATATTGTTCTCTAGGACTATCTATAGAATGAAAGAGGAGAAAGCCCTTAAGAATTCCTGTTTTCTTTACTGGTCCATACTGGTTTAAGGAGGAGAAACTGGGGAAAGACAGGTTTTACATCTATTTTGCCCTGAGAAGAATGTTGGAGCTTATTGGACAAATCACAGGGTGAGGGAGACAGACTCATCAAAAAGAATAATTTGAGATGAAAGAAGCAGAGGAGGAAGAGGCAGGCAAGAGAGAGTCAGGGAGATAGACCCTACCTGGAAGAGCAGCCTAGCAACCCATTATTTTAATTGCTCCAAGTGCAGAGATCTCCAGAAGAAGTTTTGTTTCTTTTTTACAGTGATCAAAGGTCCTTTCTTTGGGCTGGATCAGGAACCCATCTGGATTTTTATATATTTTAGACTAATCTTCACGTAATGTGAGAGCTCTATTTTCAGAGATCCCCTTGGGAATGGGGGAGCTAGGTAGTACAGTAGATAGAGTGCCAAATCTGGAGTCAGGAAGACATCTTCCCGCATTCAAATGTGGCCTCAAACACTTACTAGCTGGGTGACCTTGGGCAAGTCACTTAACCCTGTTTGTCTCAGTTTCCTCATCTGTCAAATGAGCTGGAGAAGGAAATGGCAAACCAGTCCAATATCTCTGCCAAGAAAACCCCAAACAGGGTCACGAAGAATTGGGCACAACTGAAAAATTGACTCAACAATAACAACCGTGAATGGGAAATTTTCCCTGTTTAGACCAATAAGAACTTCTCCAAGGGGGTATCCATCAGCTTACTAGAGCTGGCCCCCATGTTGCCCTGATCAGGGTCTATACCTCACCTTGTCTAAATGTAGTTTGGGGAGTGTAGAGGTCAGAGGACAAGTGTTCCTTCACTTCAAAAGTCCCTGGTAGAAAATCTTACCGGAGTGCTCTCTAGGGGGTTTCTGTGACAATGGTCCTGTCCTACTGTGGCTGTTTACATCATCCCCTTCCTGGCTGCAAAAACTCACCAAAGCTGTTAGAGTTAAATAATAAAACTGAGTGTCAGCGAGGTAAGTGATTTATTAGCAGTGCATATGGTTACAAAATAAATCGGGTTCCAGGCTCTCGGTAACCAAGAACCCTGAACTTTGGTTTTTACCCAATTAATATAGTTTAGAGGGAATGAAAAACAGAATGAAAGGATTAAGACACCTTTTTTTTTAATAATACACTTTATTTTTATTTATTAACTATTCCAAATTTTCTCCCTCCATCTCTCCCCACCTCCTCTGCCCCTCCCCATGGTGGCATGCAATCCAATATGGGTTCTGCATATACCTCCACATTAAACATTAGTCAAGTTGTAAAGAAGAATTATAATCAATGGAATGAATAATGAGGAAGAAAGAAACAAATCAAAACAAAAAGAAAGGGAGCAAGTAGTTGGCTTCAGTCTGCATTCAGACTCCATAATTCTTTCTCTGGATGGGGATGTCTCTTTCCATCACGAGTCCTTTGGAGTTAAGACACCTGGGTTCTTTTATTGGCGATCTGGAGACAATGAATTAAGGGTGAAAATTGACTGGAGGGGACTGGGAGACAGTCAGGAGACACTAAGGAGAGAAGGAAAAGGGGTAGTAGCTTTGTCACATTCTTTAAGTTGGGTGACTCTTGGGGGATGGAAGGAGGATAATAATCTCGTGACTTCTCCAAACTCGGGTGACTTTGAAACTAAACTTCACAAAATGATGAATAAAAGCAAAATGGATTCTCTAATACTATTTCAGTTACGGCTCCAGGGACCAGCTGCAGTCAAGGAGATTTTTTTTAACCCTTAGCTCCTACTTCTAAATACTGTTTTTGGCTGCTGTTTTATAGCACACAAATCTTTGAAGTGTTTCTGGTTTTACTCACGTTTTCTGTTCCTGGTTGCTGTCAGCCTGATGTTATATTCATTTGACCACAACTGCACTGTGATGCTCAGTTTGTGGTTTGTAGTTTGTAGTTTGAACATACTATAGCCATTCTGACTTTGGGAGGTTGTAATAGTTCTATGATTTTTTTTTCCCTTTTTGGGGAGTGCATTTATTCCATCTTAGTGATTACTAACAGTAATTACTTTTCCCTTTGAGTGTTTTTTATTTGATAATACTTAGAAAACGGGTCTGAGTTATCAGTATTAGGCATAAAACAGGATCTGGGTCTTGGTGTAGCTACAGCAGGACTGAGAACCCAAGGTGGAATTCTTCTGTTATTTCTTTGCTCAGGCCTGTTGAGCTAAAGGGATGGTTAGGCTGCATGGTGTTAGTGACTTTAAGCTCAAGTGTAGTCTTTAGTCATGTTGACCCAGAAGGGAGGTAGACATTTAGTGTCTTTTGGGGGTGTGATAAGACTGACATTTTCCTGATGAAACTCCCTGACTTCCCAGACACAACTTCCTTTCGCCCCCACAACCTGACTGGTCTAATCTGGGGACATAAAAGGTGAGACCCCTCAGGTATCATATTCTGATGCCTTACTGACCAGACACACTTTCCAGATGGAGATGAGGGAAACTGAGTCCAGAGAATAAATGTCACCATATCTTTGTATATTTTTACGTTGGTATTGCAAAGTAAACTTCCTCCTTTTTAAAATATTCAGTTACTTGGGTATGGCCAATAAACTGTGCATATTTGTTAAGACAGTTCTCTTCTTTGTTTTTTAATTGCTTATGTTGGGGTAGAGGGAAAGTAGGAAGGAAAACAAGAAATACTTCTAAAAAATAAAGAAATACATGACTTCTTCATTTCTTGATTTTTATAAGTATTCCTTTCTTCCTACTTCTGCTCCACCTCCAAATAAACTTCCTCATCCATGACTTATGTGGGACTTCTCTGCCGACTCTTTTATGAGAACAGGAAGAACTTGCCATGGGTTCTGTTGGCTCATTCATACCCATTCTGGATCGAGTCATGACGTTTGGAAATGATTGTTTACATATCTGAGGTCATTCATGGACTCAGCCTTTAAAGGGCAAAGCAAACGCAGATTTTGAGAGAGATAGCAATGTGTGAGATGAAAGAGTTCATGGTCTGACTCTGAGATCAGAAAAGGTCTTTATTCTTTCTCATGAGAAAGGACTCGGCCCCTGTCGCCCACATGGCGTCTGCAGGGAGAGAGCCACAGGTAGAAGCCAGTCCATGGTTATATAATCTTCTAATGCAGAAACCCAACCCCCCCAACTGGCCTTCACTCTCATTGGTAGAGGGGCTGACCCACAACCTAAGCACAGGAGACAAAGGACCCAGAAACACGTGGGTGTCCAATAAAAACAGTCTTAACCTTATTTGGCATATCTTGTGCTGAGGTGGCACTGGGGAGGGTCTCCATTGCTTTAATGCCCCAGATTGCTGGAAGGTCAGGTGACCTAAACCTAGACCTAGTGAATACTGAAGCCATTGTAGATTTGATTTTTCAGAATGGGGAAACTTCACTATAAATTATCCCTCACAGAGAGAAAAATAGCTGAAAGCCATAGATAGGAGGAAAAATCATGGAGACGGCCTCTTCTATTCCTGGAGGGGAAATCTATACATTTCTAAGGTCCTTCCAGAGAACAATATGTTCCCAGGAGAGAAGGCAGCCATGTGACCCCAGAAATGGCCAACCAGAGGCTATGGCAGAGCTGGTAGAATGCCCAGGTCAGTCTGTTAGCTTCAGAAATGACAGCTGGCAGCCCTGAACGGCAGACATAAAATGACTGTGGGGTTCCTGGAAGAAAAGGGAAGAAATCCCAAGATCAAGCATTCTACACTCAAGAGAAGGAATTCCTGGACAACAGAGATAAATGTGACTGAGCGGAAACCAGAGGAAAAGGTGAGGAGTAGAGAATGACAAAAGCAACATTGTGAAAAAGCAAACTAAACCTTCCCTTTTATTTGTGATGAGTTTAGAAGTGATATGACTCTCTAGCAAATCCCAGTTCTTTCCCTTTTCAGGAGAATAATCATAATAATCATAATAGCAAGAGCTAACATTCATATAGCACCTACTGTGGGCCAAGCACTTTATAAACATTATCTTGTTTGATCCTGATGACAAACCTGAAAGGTAGGGTCTCTTATTATCCCCACGTTACAGTTGAGAAAACTGAGGCAGAGGTAAAGTGACTTGCCCAAAGTCATACTGCTTCGTGTCTGAGAGTGAATTTGAACTCAGGTCTTTCTGACTCCAAGTCCTGTGCTCTTTCCATTGCACCACCTAACTAACAAATTGTTCTCAGCTATAGAACACTGCTATAAGTCTAGACAGGTTCCTGAAGGAAGTGGACCTCACTGGAAAGGCATGGAGAGTTTTGTTGACTATAGCATTTAGGTAAGAACTGTTTCTCTTTGTCATATTCTGTTGGGTGAAACAAAAACTTTCTTATTTTGTATTTCATATTGGTAGCCTGAGTACTTACATCAGACCTAATGGTGCTTTAATTTATTTTGTTTGTTGTTTATTGTTGCTTTTTGTAAAGACTTGACATGAGTTACATCCTGATGTTCTCAGGGGGAACTCCTTCATGGTGGCACAAGCCCAAAAGAATACAATTTGTGAATAGACCCCTGGGATTGAGCCCTGTCCCAAGCTAGGGCTCTGGATCACAAGTTACCCTTAAGGAAATGGATTTCTATAGAGGGTTTCTGTTTACTAAAGATTTTGACTTATCACTTTAACACATACAGTTTGATATCACAAGGCAAATACTTCTGGATGATGGAGAATTGAGTAATTTGGCATTAATGAGGCAGCTAGGTGGAGAAGTGAGTAGAGTTCTGGATTTCTGAATCAGGAATATCTAAGTTTAAATCCTTCCTTAGATACTTACTAGCCTGGAGAAGTAATTTAATCTGTCCTAACCTCAGTTTCTCCATCTGTAAAATCAAAATAATAACAAAAACAACAAAAGCTTCTACCTAACAGGGTTTCTGTGAGGATCAAGTGACATAACATATGTAATATGTTTTGCTAAACTTAAAGCATTATATAAATGTAAGCTATTGTCATTAAAATAATCTTAAATTGCCTTCTAGACATCTCCAGCTGGTGTGTCCCACATCCCACTGAGGTTTTACTTTGTCTTTTGGTGATCCTGTATGTTTAATTATCTTCTCTAAGAAGGGTATTCCAAATCTCATTGCTGACTGGACACCTTTACTGGGATTTCCCATCAACATTTCAAATTCAGTGTGTGTAAAACTGAGCTCATCTCACACACAACCCCCCCAGTCCACCCCTCTTTCCAATATCCCTCTTGTTGTTGATGGCATCCTACCAATCACCAAGGCTTAAAACTTTGGAGTTTTCTTTCACTCTTCCCATTTTCTCAAGCCTCACCCCTCTATTCAATTATTTGCCAAGTACAGTCCATTTACCTCCCCAGCATTCCTTGCAACTGCTCTTACCTCTCTACTTTCACCTGGACTGTTTTTTAAGTAACCTTCAGAATAGCCTTCACAAATCCCCACCTCCAGCCTGGCCTCTCTGCAGTCTATCCTTCACATTGTTGTCATAGTAACAGTCCCATTTCAGAGAACCAACCAAATGATTCACTTCCCCAAAAAACTTCAGGGACTTGCTATTGCCTTTGTAAGAGGAGACTGACCAAAAAGCTCCCAGATCTCAGACAACGTGCAATACATTTTGTCTGATACCAGTGCTTATGGAGTCTTGGTTGGCTTGCTTCCAGGTGTGCATAGTGGAGGGATCCTTTCCTTCCCACTTCAGGACAAGAGCAGGTATTCTCTGTTCCCTGTAAGCTTATTGTGTGGCAATAAAGCCTTTTAATTGGTTGCTGAGCTGTAACAGATTTTACAGAAAAATCTGAAGATTCAGACATCTTCCTCCATTAACTCCTCTTTAATCCCTATCTCTCACAAAGAAGTGACCATTTTAACCAAATCACACTCCTCTAAATACATGCTTGAGCCCATCCTATCTTCTCCAGAGAGTTGCCACCTCTATCATCTGGACTCTAATCTCTAATCTTCCATCTCTCTCTACCTACTGGCTATTCCCCTGCTGGGTTAACTCCTAACCGAGCCTGAAAACATTGTCACCTGTTGATATCATCCTTGCTTAGCTCACCTTCCTTTCACCTCTAAATTCTTTGAGAATTCTCTCTAAGTTCGTGGTCTTTACTTTCCATCTTTTCATTCAATTTTAAACCTTATACAATCTGACTTCTCACTTTCTTATTTTTTTTTTGGAAGGGGAAAGGCAGGGAAATTGCAGTTAAGTGACTTGTCCAACATCACACAGCTAGTAAGTGTCAAGTGTCTGAGGTCAGATTTGAACTCGGGTCCTCCTGACTCCAGGGCCAGTGATCTATTCACTGTGCCACCTAACTGCCCCCCTCACTTTCTTATTTAACTGAAACTATTGTCTTCAAAGTCAACATTGATTTCTTAATTGTCAAATCTAATGACCCTTTCTCAATCCTTATCCTTATTGAACTCCCTGTAGTCTTTGACATTCTTAATTACTTCTTTTTCCAGCACTTAACACAGTATTTCAGATGTTTTACAATACTCTTCCTTTTTTTAAAATCTCCATTACTATTCACTAACTCCACCACCCCCAAAAGAAATCCCCGTTGTAACACAAGGGGAATAAAACAAAAGGAATCAATACATTGGGTCTGTCTGAAAATATATGTCTCTTTCTGCATCTCTAATCCATCATATACTGCCCTGCAACCCCTGTCAAAAAGCATGTTTGATTATCAGTCTTCTAAAGTCGTGACTGGTCATTGCATTGTTCAGAGCTCTAAAGTCTTTCAAAATTGTTTTCCTGTTACTATAGTCAATTTTCTGTTTCTACTCATTTTATTCTCTATCAATTTTTACAAAATTTTCCAAGTTTCTCTGAATCCTTCATAGTCAGAATTTCTTATCGCATAATAATATTCCGTTCATACATTATGATTTGTTCAACTATTCCCCAATTGATGGGAGGGGATAAGTATTTATTTATATAATACCAACTATGTGCCAGGTACAGTACCAGGCCCTTTGACATACTTTCTTTCTAGTTCTTTACCATAATAGCAACTGCTCTTTTTGTATATAACATAACAGACCTCAAGAAGCTATTCTCCCCCTACGCTATCCCTTTGCCCTCATTTTTTTTTTCTGAATTTGGAAGATTTTTATACCCTTCTAGATACATGTGTTGTTCTCCCTTTAACCAGTTTCCAATGATAGTAAGGTTCCGACATTATCTGCCCTCCCCCCGCTACCTTCTTCTTTATCAATTTTTCCTTTTATGCTTTATTTGTATGAGATGATTGCTCTTTTTTATCTCTCCTTACACAGTATTACTTTTTTAGAATGACTATAGCATACTCAGCTCAGCCCAAGTTTTTCTTTCAAACTACCCAAATAATACCATCATAAGTGTGCTGAAAATATTTTCACAGATAACAAGTAAGCAATTTGACCTTTTGAGTCCCTTATAATTGATCTTAAATGTTTACCTTCTATTTCTACTGGATGATAAATTTTGCTGTTTTTGTCACAAGTACCTGAAAGTCTTTAATTTGGTTAAACATCCATTTTTTCTTCACTTAAGGTAAGTTGCCATTGGGCATAATCCCAACTTTTTTTCTCTACAAAATAGTGTTCCAAGACCTATGGTCTTTCAACATGGTACCTGCTAGGTCTTGTATAATCCTTAGTGTAGCTTCATGATATTTAAATTGGTTTTTTTCTTTTTTCTTTTTTTTTATGAATGTTTTTTTTAAATTTTATTAAAGTTTGCATCATTCATTTCCACAAGATTTTGAGTTACACAGTTTCTCCCCGTCTTTCCCCTGCCCACCGCCCCAAAACAGCCATCCCAGTGTGTCCCCCCTCCCCCAGTCTATTCTCTCCTATGTCACTTTTTGGTAGGGCAGGATGGATCTCCCAACTGCAGTGCCTGTGTATCTCAAGTTCCAGTTGGATGTAGTCAATAATAATAATAATAATTGCATAGACAGATAGATAGATAGATAGATAGATAGATACACATTCATAACATTTGACTATGGAACTCCAGATTCCAGATTCTTTAAATTGGTTTTTTTCTTGTTGCTTCCAGTATTTTCTCCTTAACCTGGAGCTTTGAAACTTGGCTGTGATATTCCTATAAGTTTTCCTCCTGGGAGCTCTTTCAGGTGATGATCAGTGGATTTTTTTTTTCTATTTCTGCTTTGCCTTCTCATTCTAGAAGGTCAGGACCATTTTCCTTGATAATTTCTTATGATATCGTATCAAAATTCTTTTTTTAATTGTAATTTTCAGGTAGTCTAACTATTCTTACATTATTTCTCCTCAATCTGTTCCCCAGATCAGTTTTTCTTTTTTTTTTTAATTTATTTTATTAAATTTTTTTGAGTTACATATTTTCTCCCCGTCTTTCCTCCGCCCACCACCCCAAAACAGCCATCCCAGTGTTTCCCCCCTCCCCCAGTCTATTCTCTCCTATTTCACTTTTTGGTAGGGCAGAATGGATCTCCCAACTGCAGTGCCTGTGTATCTCAAGTTCCAGTTGGATGTAGTCAATAATAATAATAATAAT
>JAQQSU010018049.1:0-10561 GCA_028627135.1 Pseudochirops cupreus | reverse complement strand
ACACTGATCTGGAAAATAGATCCAGGAGTGATAATTTAAAAACTATTTGACTAAAGACCTGATTTTTTTTTCTCAAAGAGCCTAGACATCATCTTTCAAGAAATTATCAAGGAAAACTGCCCTGATATTCTAGAACTGGAGAGGAAAATATAAAAGGAAAGAATCTATCAATCACTTCCTGAATGAAATTGTGAAAGGAAAACTCCTAGGAATATTTTAGCCAAATTCCAAAGTTCTCATGTCAAGGAGAAAATATTGCAAGCAGCCAGAAAGAAACAATTCAAGTATCATGGATCCATGATCAGGGTAAAATCATCCCATTCCAAACTTTTTGTTGTTGTTAATCACAAGCATTATTTTTAATAGGTTTGTAACTTCAATGTTGTCTTTGACTCCTTACTATCCCTGATACCACATATCCATTCTCTTGCCAAATCTTGTTATTTCTACTTCCAAAATATCTCACACAACCAGTCTCTTCCCTCTAATTCCAAAGCCCTCCACCCCAGAAGGTGGAGCCCTTCCATCTTAGATTATTGCACCAATTTCCTACTTGTTCTCTTTGTCTCAGGTCTCTTCAAAGATGCCGAAGTGTTTTTCTTCAAGTACAGAACTGACTGTATCAAACCAAAAGAAAACAAAAACAAAACTGCAGTGATTATTTTTTGCTTGTAGGATAAAATATAAACTCCTTTTTTAGCTTTTAAAATACTTCAAAAGTTGGCCCAAACTGTCTTTTCTTTCTTTATTGTACATTATTTCTCTTCCTTCACCTCAGGCCAGCCAATCTACCTTTTTCATTGTTCCTCATACACAATGTTTCACTGACCTTCCACCATGTCTGGAGAAGACTGCCTGATCCTCCATGCCTATTACCACTTTTTTTTCTTTCTTCCAGGAGCAACTCAAAAGTTACCTGCTACATTAATAATTTCTTGATCTTCTCAGTTCTTTGTGTCCTCCTTCCCAATTACATTGTATTTAAATATGTCTATCTATTTGTAGTTTTTTATTCTACGTATGTTCATATGTGACTTCAAGGCTCCCTGAAAGTAAGAATTATTACACTCTTTGTGTTTGTAGCCTCAATACCTAGCATAATGTTTGGCATGTTGTTGTCACATAATAAATACTTGTGAATAGCTTTTTTTTGATTCATTAGTCTCCAATCACTTTTTAAATGATCCTAAATCTTCATTTTATTTCTTATTACACAAAGATTATAAACTTTAGATTTTTTTTAAATTTTTTGCTTTTTGGAGGACAATTGAGGTTAAGCAACTTCCCCAAGGTCATGTGGTTAGTAAGTGTTAAGTATCTGAGGCAGGACTTGAACTCAGGTCCTCCTGACTCCAGGGCCAGTGCTCTATTCACTGAGCCACCTAGTCACCCCTAAAGTTTGGATTTCTAAAAAAGCTTATCCTAGGACTTATATTCTTATATCCCTAACTATTTCATAATTAGATATATTCAGGAAAATTTAAAAATTATTTCACCTTTAAGATTTTTTTTAATTTATCCACAATACTATCTTAAGTATTTTTTATGTTTTTATTTTAATTTTTTGTCACCAATTTAAAAGTCCAGGTTCTCTTAATTCTCTGAGGACTTATCAACTTTAAAAAATACTAAATTGCTACCTGTGGTTATGATATCCTTTTCTCACATAATATTGTTTCCTCATGTACCTGCTTTACCTGTGCTAAGCAAACAGAAGTGCAGACACACATTGATCTTAGAAGGAATGGACAATGGAGATACAAAAACTTTGTCATTAAACTTCTCACAACCATATTAATTACCAGATATTTATAGAACATACTCCAGTGCTATGTTGAAAATAGTTGAAGCTACAATAAAATATATCTTCAAATTCAGTACCTCTCTAAAATGATAATAATTCCAATATAATATATTTAAATGCATTTTTTACCATTTTAGTAGATTCTCAAAAAATACTTCCAACATTCAAATACCACAAAAATTTGCATGTATATTTATACAATATATACAACTATTTAAACTTTGTAAAGTGATTTTTATTATTTTTATATGGCACAAATGTTATCTCTCAATAAGTTGATAATAGCTAAGAAAAAATGGTGAAAGCCAGGGAATATCATGAAGTTTCACAATATATTTGAAATTTAAGAAGAAAAAAAAACTAGATCTTCAGAAAATGAGCTAGTGGTACATTATATATAAAGACAGAATCTTATAACTCAGAGAGTAATCAATACAACATTTCTCCTTGGCTAATAAAGAAATTATCAATGACTATATTGGGCTCTCATGAAAATTTTCACAGCTGCAAAGAAGACTTTAAAAGCATTTTCTCAGTCATTAATGTGTTACTTTCATTATATACTCATTTATTAATGACAAATTTCATAAATGCATTTGGAACAGAAACAGAAATTATATATATGTTCCCTCTTCCCCCCCTTCCCTCTTCTCTCACTCCCATCTTTTATTCTCACCATCTTCTGTCTTTCTCTGATTAAATTGATTTAGGGTACTCTGATCAAATCCACTTTAGCAATTAGATTGAGACTTACTCTGCAGTGGGGTGTTCAGAGAGGACTAATACCTCTGGTATGGGGGCTTGCTGAGCCCTTTTCAGGGCTGCTATCCACCTTTGGTGTCTACATGTAATCAGGGTTTCTGCCCAAGCAATTTTATATATTATATTTATATAATATATATCTATATGTATATATTTATATATATATGTATATGTTTATATATATATATATATATCTTTATATTTCTATATCTATTTACATACATATAAATAATAAAAAGATCCATAGTTTGAGCTTTTGTTTCTTTGTGGTTTTTCTCCCCATTTAACATTTACTAACAAGACACAGGTTTTATATTGCCTGTGTCAATGTAAGCAGTATACTATTTCATTACAGTATGTCTAATGAATGCATCCTCTGAAAGTTACCATTATGCCATTGCTCTATATTTAATCACATTACTCCTGAGTGTCATTGTACAGAGGGATAAATAAAAAACTGACATGGTATAGATGCACAATATAGTCCTCTGAAAACTTCAACAGAGGTGGTAGAATTCAGCTCTTCCTCCCTGCAAGGAACAGCTAGAAGAGAGTTTTTCTCCCCTGTGGGGCTTTGGAGAGTGTATAGTATTGTCCCTGCCAAGCTGGCAATGGCAAATTCCATCTGATTAGTAATGTTATTTTTAGCAGTAGTGGTATTTAGACAGCACAACAGCTTCTACTCTGAAGCTACTGAACAACAGCAAAAATCATTAGCTTCTGCTCATTGAAGGGATACGATTTTAGCTGAAAATTCCAAGGGAGATATATGATATGACTGATGTTCTATTATGCATATATCTTCATAGATGCAGACTGAAAATTCCATAATGGCCCGGTAGATGAAATCAAAAACAGCTAAAAAAAAAATCTTGTCTTGTGACTTCATATAGAAAAGAATAATAAACATAATGAGCAGAAATAGCACTGGTAACTCCTTGCCAATTAGGGTTTTCATCCATTTATGTTTCACAAGGAGAGCTTTAGAAGTTCTAGGCCCTACTTCTTGAGGGTAGGAATTTGTTTTCCTTTGTACCACTAGGTTCTGTTATAGTACCTGGCACATAGAAATTTTTTTAATAAATGTTTGTTTAATTACATTAAATTCAATTATTCAAAACTGGGAGTTGTTTTATGAATCTGAAACAATTTCTCTATTGTTTAATCAACAAACATTCATTTAATGCCTTCAGTGAGCCAAGAACTGTGTAACTGTGTTGGGTGCTGAGGACAGAAGCATAGAAGAGAGATGAGAGAGAGAGAGAGAGAGAGAGAGAGAGAGAGAGAGAGAGAGAGAGAGAGAGATTTATAAATCATTTGCTCACAACATTTGGGCTGTTTTAACTATTATCAACTTGTGACTACAAAGAAATCCCTGAAAAATTAATATAGCTCTCTTGTCACATCACCTCCACTGCTTCTAGAGATGAGCAAATCTACAATGGAGGGACCTAATGAAAACTTAAAATAGTTAGGTAAAAAGGTTAGGTAAGTATTGTTTCAAATAGTTGCTTCACGTACCTCAATCAGAGGATGCAGTGTACAGATGCAGATCTGACAAAGAAGAAAAACCATAAATTATAGGAGAAAAAAGCATGGGTCAGAGGTTTTTGGATTCTCAAATGGCTCCTTCCTGGAACTTCAAGACTAAGACTCTTTGTGGATCTCTAATCCAAATTATTCTGTTACTGTTTTCTTACTTCACATTCTAGCTCTTCCTACTCTTACATCCCCATCCAAAGTTCAAAACTAATTTTACATCTTCAACATCACCTTTCATTTGGCATTTAAGTCAATACACATTTACTTAGCACTTACTATGTGCCTGACACTGTGTTAAATGTAGTGAATACAAATACAGCAAATAAAATTCAGTTCCTATTCTCAGGGTGATTATATTTAAAAGGAGGAAGACAATATGTAAAAGAGAACTGAAAAAAAGGAGAAGAAAAAGCATAAAATGAAAATGAAGAATGTACCCATAGCAGGATATCATACAAAAAATCTAGAGATTCACAAGTGGAGTCTGGAGAAAGATGAAGACATGGTTGGTTGGGTGTTTTCATTAAAATGGGTGTTCTGTGGGATGAGCCAAGATAGCAAAGAAAAGGCAGAGATTTTCCTGAGTTCTCTCCAAAACCCTTCTGAACACCTTTGAATAATGTTATAAAACAGTTCCTGGAGCAGCGGAACACACAAAGTGATGGGATGAAATAATTTTTCAATCAAGACAATTTAAAACATTAGCAGGAAAGTCTGTCATGTCTGGGTAAGAGGGGAGCACATTTAAACACAGGCCCTGCCAGCAAAGACACAGTCTCAGCAAAGTCTCCAACCCAGCAAACCAGTAACAGGTCTTGGAAGTCACTGAATCAGTAGCACCAGCAACAGCAGCATCTGCTTATGGAATTCCCAGCCTCCACATAGTAAGGGTGTTACAAACTTGGCCAGAAGATTAGAAGGGTCACTTTGCTAGCACTGAAACAGGATTCCATTATTTTTGCCATATTCAGATGCATGGTCCAGAAATGGATGGCAGTCCCAGGGTAAAAAGGAGCAGTAACACAACAGAAATTATAATCACAGTGGAGAGGGGACCCTTCTCACAGTTCTAGACAAAAAAAGAATGCATGTGGTCACTCATAGACCAGAGCACAGGCCAGAAGAGCACTGAACGTGCCTCTTATTAGATCATACAACTTTGGAAGAACTAAAAACTTACAGATACCCAGAATAGGTATATCTGTAATATCTGACAATAGCTGCACAAAACCTCTGAAATTTAGGACAATGTGCCCTGCACTCTGGAAGTAGAGCCATACTTTAAGCTAGGAAAATAAGCAAACAGAAAAAAAAAATCTGACCATAGAAAATTTCTATGATGACAAAGAACATGAGAACACACACTTAGAAGAAGATAACAAAGTCAAAGTTGGTACACTGAAAATCTCCAAGAAAAATATAATTTGGCCTCAGGCCCTGGAAGATTGCAAAAAGGATTTTGAAAGTCAAGTAAGATAGGTAGAGGAAAAAGTGGGAAGAGAAATTAAAGTGAAGCAAGAAAACCATTGAAAAAGAGTCAGTAGCTTAGCAAAAGAGAAATGAAAAATACTACAGAAAATAAAACATTAAAAAACAGACTAGATCAAATGGTAAAAGAAATCTAAAAAGTCCATGAAGAAAAGAATGCCTTAAAAAGCTGAATTGGCCAAATAGAAAAAGAGGCACAAAAATTCACTGAAGAGAAGAAATTAAAAAGTAGAATTGGCCAAATGGAAAAGTTTGTAAAAGCTCATTGAATAAAATAATTCCTTAAAAACTTGAAACAAAGGAGCTATTAGGGAATTGCTAAACAAATTATAGCAGATGAATACAATGGAATGTCACTCTACCATGAGAAGTGACCCAAAGGGCAGTTTCAGAGAAACTAGGATGATGTGAATTAACCAGTGAACAGAACTAGGAGGCCTGTTTTTATGATAATATTATAAAGAAAACATCTTTAAAATGCTTTGCACCTCTGCTTAATGGCACATTGGATAAAGCCCATGGCCTGCAGTCAAGACTGCCTAAGTTCAGATTTGATCTCAAACATTTTCTAGCTACATGATTCTGGCAATTCACTCAACCTTCTTTGCCTTCATTTCCTTATCTATAAAATGGGATGGAAAAGGAAATAGCAAACCACTCCTGTATCTTTGCCAAATAAACACCAAATGGAGTCACAAAGAGTCAAATATGAGTAAAAGAAATGAACAACAACAACATACAGATAACCAAAGTGGAAGCATACTCCCCATAATACCAATATGAAGAATGAGATGTGCTTTTTTATTGACATAACCAGTATGGAAATTTGTGCAGAGTATCAATATTTGTTATAAAATTTTTTCTTATTGAAAAAAATGTTCATTTGGGGGGAGGAAGGGAGGGTAAAATAGATGTTTATTAATAAAAATAAATATGAAAATTAAAAAAGAAATAATCACTTAAAATGAGAATTGAGCAAATAGAAGCTAATAAGTTTATGAGAAATCAAGAAACAATAAAACAATAGTAATAATAATAATAACAAATAATAATAAAATTACTAACAATAAAATAAAAAAAAAAGAAAAAAAAATAGAAGGCAATGTGAAATATCTCATTGGAAAACAATCAACGAGGAAAATGGATCCAGGAAAGATAATTTTAAAATTATTGGACTATATGAAGGCCATGATCAAAAAGAAAGCCTTCGAGGCAGAGTCAAAATGGCAGACTAAAAGCAGGAATTGCTGCAGCTCCCATTCCAAAAACCTCCAATACCTATAAAATATAACTCTAAATTAATTTCAGAGCTACAGAACCCACAAAGTGACAGAGAGAAGCAAATCTCCCTCAGAAGGCAGCCTGGAAGGCCAACAGAAAGGGTCTATCACATCAGACTGTGAGCTGTGCACAGTTCCACACGGGCCGCACAGATCCAGACCAGTGGCACAGGTGGGCTGGAGCAGACTTCAGAAGAGTGAAGCTATGGTGGTTTCCAAATTTCTCAACCCATAAATAACAAAGAGAAAGTAAAGGATCAGTGGGGAACTCTTTTGAAAGTGGATGAGAAAAGAGCACAGTCTTGGAAGCCTTTGGTACAGGAGTTCAGTGTTTTCTCTCTCCTCTTCCATGCATTGATCCTTTTTGTCCCCCCAAAAAGGAATCTAAAGTTGGATTGCTGTGCTTACTTTGCTTCCTTTGCCTGCTCGTGTTGCCAGTAAATTACTTGATATTTTAGCTCTGTGCCGCAGTGAAACTCTGCTTCCATCAGGGAGAGCTTTGTCCCAAATCACTGGGAGAGCTGCTGGAGCGTTAGGATGCCACTATCTCTACAGCCCCCACCAGCTTTGTTTCACTGGTCATGCACCTCAGGACCACCACCTAAGACTGTGATCCATATTCAGGAAGGTTAAGGAAAGAGCACTTAGCCTCTGAATGGGTGCTTGGCCCCCCTGCAATCTGCAGGCTGAGAGCTCTGAAGCAGCCATGTGGAGGCAGCTGCAGGGCCACTGTTTCCACCACTTCTGGCTCTGGAAGACAGAGATCAGACCTGCTCCTCCATCTCCCCAAAATTCAGCCGAGTTCCCCTGACCATTCACTTTTTCTTTGGCATTTATGGGTTGATAATTCTGGAAACCACCACAGCTGCTGGTGAACCACTCTCCCGAATGCTCCAACTGGAGCTTGTCCTGGCCACCCCGGGCTAAACCCATGGTGAGGCTGGTCTTGGCTCCCAGCATGCTGCAATGGACTTTTCCTGTCCATGTGCCAGGTTGCCTTCAGCAAGAGATTTGTTTCTCTGTCATTTTGGGGGTTCTGGAGCTCTAAAATTTGTTTAAAGTCATATTTTACAGGTATTTGAGGTGTTTATGGAGGGAACTCTCCTGTTTCTATGCCGCCATCTTTTCTAGCAGAAAGACTAAAACCAAGTTCCTCTTTCCAACAGGTATAAGTTAAATAATCTTATCTCCTAAGGTTAAGTTTTCCCTTTTGACATCTGGGAGGAAGGGGTTGAATGCTAGTTTAAAATAAACTGGAAAATGAGCAAGAAAAGCTTTAATCATATGAAATTATTGTGGTAATAGTGAAACACAAATTTAGGAGAGGACAACAATGTCAAAATACCTACATGGAAAGCCTCAAAGAGAAATATGCATTGATCTGAAACTTGAAAAGTCTGCCAGGGTTTGATCAATTTATAAGATTCTATCAAACATTTAAAGAATAATTAATACCAATATTATATAAAAATAATACCAAGGGAATTAGTGGGTGGAAATGTAAAGGAAAAGTGAACTAGAAGTACTAGATATAAAACTACATTATAAGTGCACAGCCATCACAACAATCTGGTGTCAGCTAAGAAATTAAGTGATGCATCAGTGGAATAGATTAAGTACACAAGACACAGTAGTAAATGACTATATTAATCTACTCTTTGATAAACTGAAAGACTCCAGCTTCTGGGATAAGAACTCATTATTTGACAAAAACTGCTGGGAAAACTGGAAAATAATATAGAAAAAACTAGTCATAGACCAATATTTCACATCCTGTACCAACATAAGGTCTAAATGGTTAAATGGTTTAGACATAAAGGGTGGATTAGGAAGGCAAGGAATATTTTGCCTGTCAGATCCATGGAGAAGGGAAGAATGTATGACCAAATGAGAGATAGATAGCATTAAGAGATGTTAAACGGATAATTTTAATTATATTAAATTAAAAAGGATTCACAACCAAAAAAAAAAAAACTGCAACCAATATTAGAAGAAAAGCAGAAAGCTGGGAAACATTTTTTTTTTTGCAGCCAGTGTCTCTGATAAGGGACTCATTTCTCAAATATATACATAACTGATTCAAATGCATAAGAATATAAGTCATTCTCAAACTGCTAAGTGCTCAAAGGATATGAACAGGCAGTTTTCAGATGATGAAATTAAAGCTATCTATAGTCATACCAAAGAAATGCTTTAAATCACTATTGATTAGAGAAATGTAAATTATAACGAGTCTAAGGTAGTGCCTCACACAAATAATAATATGACAAAAAAGGATCATAATAAATGTTGGAAAAGATGTGGAAAAATGGGAAACAAATGCATTGTTGGTGGAGTTGTAAGGAAGTGAGGAAAAAGGTTTAAAAAGGTACAGTAAAAATACTGGCCCAGTAAAACACATCCATAATGATAGAAATTTCCTTTTTAGTCAGATCAAACGGGTATTGAGGCAAAAAAAAAATGTAGCTATTAGTAATCAAACATTGCTGACTCCTTTCTGTAGGTAAGACATACTCTGTCTAATCTAGTTGGTCCATAGCCTGCTGCTCATTAGGAAAATAATGGAAGAGTTTTTAGAAATATTGAAAATCAACTTCCCAAAAATCATGCAATCTACCATTTAATATCATCTGCAAAAGATTAAAGCATACATTGCAAGATATAAGTCACAAAGAAAGTAAATTAAGGAATTGTACAGAACTCATGCATGTAGTACTGGGTTCAAACAGTACTATTCTCGTATCCATGTGGATTCCACACCCCACCACCCTCTGAAACTTTAATATTCAGAAAGTCTTCTTTGTGACCTTTCTTCTAACTCTTCAATTCAGAAAGTCTTGACCTTGTGGTCAGTAAGAAAGGCAAAAAAAAAATCTTCCAAAAGGGTCTTTTGTATATAAAAGTTATATGGCCTTGATCATCAGTCAAACAAAAGATTTTTTCCTCACCATGCTGTCATAGAATACTTGAATATGCTCTTAAAGAGTCACCATACTACATGCTGTGACATGGACTTCTAGAGCACTTGCCAAATCTGCATGGTTTTAGGACTGAGTCCTTTATGACCAGTTCTCCCTAGTAAACTTGGATATCCCACATAACTATTTTTACTTTTGCTGTGAAAAGCCTTGGCTTCCTTTAGAATTTATCTCAAGGATTTATCCCCAATGAGTCATAGGAATCTTGTACCTGGAACAGTTCAAAAATCTTCAGAGGCCCTGATAATGTTTAAAAAGACAGTTTACTTCTCTCAGTAGTCTAATGGAGAGAGAACACTAAAATCTCATCAGAAAAAAAATGAAAGAGTTGGGGGAAGATTTCAAGGCCAGTTCTCTATCTGCTAAGTCACATAGTAGACGTTTAGTAAAAACTTAGTAAATGATTGAGGAAAAGTACATCTGAGTGAAGTGAAAGTGAATTTTGGTTAAAAAAATGCCATCAATAGGAAGAGGAATCCTTAGTAATTAACAAACAATGGTTTCCCTGAAGAAGAGATAAAGTAATTTCCCTTCCTCCTCCCAAAGAGTTTTTTTTTTCTTGCAGTCATATCTGGTAATAAGCAACCAACAAAAATATTTTTTCATAATTAAATCCTTTCTTTCAAAAAAGAAAACAAAAGAAAAACACCAGTTAGAATGACAATATTTCTTTCTGCCTTACACTTGTATTAATTTTTGTAGTCTAA
>JAQQSU010018048.1:0-10563 GCA_028627135.1 Pseudochirops cupreus | reverse complement strand
AAAAAAAATTGGTGTGTAGATATGTAAAGTAAGGGATTGAAGGATGTTTTCTTCTGATTAGATAGAAGGGTCAAATGAATAATTATGATAATAAAGGATTGTCAACTGTAACTCTCATTTGCTGTTTCCAAATTTGGTGCATAATGAGGGATTAGGAAACCAGTCATCTGATAGGATATTAATTTATGAATAATTATGGTAATGAAGGATTGAGATTGCTTTGCACCGCTTGATTTAAGATTGTGAGTACACCTCACCAACCAATGGTGAGACCAGACACAGGGAGTAGGCTAGGTTAGAATTTGGATAACAGAAGTCTGCCAGCTTCTGCAATTTGCACTCCCTGGCTGATGCCCTTTGAGCGTTGAGGGCTGTGCCCTTTCTCATGAGAAAGAATAAAGACCTTTTCTGATCTCCCACTTAAGACACTGATTTTGAAGATCTGGCAGTGGTTTCAATCCCACACACTATGCACACTATGTAACTCCTTCACTTGCCTGCCTGAACAAGCCTGCAATTCTTCTATTAAGCATAATTTCTTTGAAGGTAATAACAATGCTAAGGTGAGTAGGTGATACAGTGAACACAGCACTAGGTTTGGAGGCAGGAAGACATGAGTTCAAATAAGACACTTATTAGCTGTGTGACCCTGGACAAGTCACTTAATCCTGTTTGCCTCAGTTTCCTCATCAATAAAATGAGAAGGAAATGGCAAAATTATTCCATTATCTTTGCAAAGAAAACCTCAATTGAGGCCATGAAGAGTCAGACATTCTTGAAATGGCTGAACAACAAAAAGTAAGACTGCTAATAATTGCTAGCATTTTAATAGTGCTTTAAGACTTGCAAAATCCTTTACAATTATTAATAATCCTCACAACAACCCTTGGAGGCAGGTGCTATTATTATTGTGATTTTACAGATGAGTAAATTGAAGCAGACAGAAGTTAAGTGACTTGCTGAAGGTCACATAGGGATTAAGTGTCTGAGACTGGATTTGAATTTAGATCTTCCTGACTCTGGTCTCCTATTTACTGAGCAACTGAAGCTCTGAGAAATAGTCTGGGGTGGGAGGGGAAGGTGTTGGGAAGGAGATATATGCAATCACTAACACCTGTATGTACCTTAATTAGTCATCCTTTCCTCCCTAACAGAAAGTAGCCAGGGCAGAGCGAGAATGGTAGATTTCCGTAAGATGACTTCTCCTTGTCAGATTTATACATGCCGTACCTTAAACCACGTACCATGACCAGTTGTTAGTCAGCTATGAGAAAAAAACCCGGTATAGATTCCTATCACCATAAAAAGTCAGAAAAGAAATTCTAGCTTTTCTCCTCATTTGACAGATGCAGAAACTGAGACTTAGAAGAAATTACTTGCCAAAGTTGCACATCCTTTTAATGGTCAAATTAAAGGCAGTTTGCTTCCAGGGCCTCATCTTTCTCTTATCTCTTGACCTGCTATTGCAATAATAAAACCAATACAGTATTTTATGTTTGGTGTTATTCTTTAATTGGTTCAAGTGTTGTATAAAAATTCTTTCTTCAATTAGATTGTAGGCTCACTGAGGATAGGGACTGTTTGAGTCTTTTCTTTCTTCTGTTATCCCTTTCTCATAGTTTTATGCCCATATGGCATACAAAATCTGGTCATTCAAAACTCAGCTCATGTGTCATTTTTTATGGAAAGCTTTTCCTGATTCCTCAGGTTGCTGGAGCTCCCTCCTTCCCAGAGTCATTATGTTTCTGTTTATCCACTCTATTCCTTATTCACTAGTAGAATTTGTAACCCCTTTGAAGTCAGGGACTGTTTTTTGCATTTTGTTTTATGCCACTGTTACCTAGCATGGTGCTGGGCACAAAGTATATGCTTACTACTTATTATATCAGAATAAAGACTTTCTGGCTGATAGATCAATGCACAACCCTATTAAAAAGAGCTTGGGTACACAATGAATTTGAATTCAATTTCGAGGAACTTGTACAAAGCCAGCTGAATGGAACAGAAGCAAACGGAAACATTTCCTAGCTGCTCTTGCTAATTGGTAACAAAAACAAAAGCCTAAATGGATATCTGAAAATGGGAACTGAGAATAGGTACAGGAACTAGGAGAGGTGGTTTTTCATAGAAGATCTTAGAGTTAGGAAGACCTGGTTCAAGTCCTGACTGTCTCATCCTGAGTGAATGATTCTGGTCAAATCATTTCATCTTTCAGTTCTTTAGGCAATTCTCTAAGACAATGGTAATCTGAAAATGGGAGCTAAGGGTAGGTATAAAAAACTAAAAATTATGACGCCCAAGGAAAATAAAACTCACTTCAGCAGCTTTCCTGATCACAAGCACTTTTGATCAGGGAGTCACATGGGTTATACAGTCCCTTCTTTGAGATTACACTATCTACCTATACCTCTTTACCATGGATAAAGATAACTTCCAACAAATTTTGAACTGTCTGAAATGGAGGTGACTACATGTTTGAATCTCTTGACAAAAGAGGAAAAAGGGCAGAGAGAAATAACAGCAAATCCAGGGAGATACATACAATCCAATAATAACAACTTATAGAAAAATTTCTCTCTTTTCTTCCTTTAAAATAACTATATGTTCATTCTGGGAGGTATAGTGTTTTCAAGCCAGAAAAAGGAGGCAGTTTAGAGCTGGTAGCAGACATTTGCCAATAACTACTCTGGAAAGAAGATTGGATGCACATAATGCCAATGACTGAGAAGAAACCATCTTGGCTCTCAGATCTGCCATCAGTGAGCAGAGCCAAAGGCTCTGGGTTTGCTCCAGAAGCAGAAGGGCAGGAGGACTGCAGTCTGGGAGACAATATGGGAGCTTCCCAATTGGAGATTGGCCAACCAGGAGCTTTCTCCACACTGTGGCAACCTTACAAAGGGCCCCAAATAGTGAAGATGGATAGGAGGTGGTGGCAGCAACAGCTTTCATAAATCTACTGCTAGTCTCACTCTTGATACCATGATGGTTGCTAAGGGCCCCACAGCTACATTTCATAAGATCATAGATTTAGAGCACTGGACAGAACTTTAGTCACCAGTAAATCCAAATTTTTTATTTTACAGATGAAAATGAATGACCAGAAAGATTAAGTGACTTTTCTAGGGTCACACAGTATCTGAGGCAGGATCCGAACCCAAATGTTCCTGGTTCCAAGTTCAATACTTAGTTTACTGCACAATGCTATATCTGACCCAATGCAAGGACCCTACCAATATTCCCATAATTTTAGAATAAATGTTTGGTTTTCAGGGTTTTATTGGTTGTTCTGCCAAGAAATCTGAATTGATCAATTCAAAAAACATTTGAACTAATTAACAAATGTCCTGGTTATAAACAGCTTCTCAGAGAAACTATGGCATATGAGACCTTTACGGCTGATATCAAGAAGGGCAACCATGTTCTCCTCCCAAGCTGCATCTTTGGGGGTATCTGTGAGTGACAGATCAAAAGATTAGCTAGACCTTAGATCATACTGAGAGTGGCAATTCTCACATCTCAAAGTTTCTAAGTGAAAATTAAAATACTTCAATTTTTAAAGGATTTGCGATTTTTTCTGCATGGCAGATCCCTCTATCAAGAATGACCACAACCTCTCCATGATTTAGTAGATTTTTTTTTTGGTCACAGTTCTTAAAAGACAAAATTATTACTTGCTGCCTGGCATTGTGATATGCATAAATAATCCTTTAATAAAGAAAAATAGATTCTTCTGAATGCATACCACCATGGGGGAGGGGAAGAGGGAAGGGGGGAGGGGAAGAGGGAAGGAGAGAGAGGAGGAATAATTAGAAACTCAAGGGATTGTGAAACTGAATGTTACAAACTAAAAGTAAATAAATAAATTTAAATAAAAAAATAAAGAAGAAAATATATGACCGACAATATAAGATCATCTCTGCCTCCTTTTCCAACCTCCAATCAATCTGTTGCTTTTCTGGAGAATGAGATGATCTGTGTGCTAGTTCCTGTTCTGCCACCTCCTATATGACCTTGGGAAAAATCATTTTATCCCCCTCAGCTTCAGTTTCCTCATCCATAGCATAGATTTTACTAAATCATGATTAACGTTACTTCTGGTAGTCTGGTATAATGGATAGATGTCTAGAAGGAAGATTGTTAAGAAGACAGTATTTGGCTGTCTTGGTGTGAAGGTGATCAAAATCCAAGTATCCTGCATCAGTAGAAGTGTCTGAGAGCTTGGCAGAGCTAAGTGTGCCAATGCCCAAGAGATCTTGGAAGGACCATAGTTTACTGATTTCTTACCAAGGCCTGAAAACTATCCTATAGCTGGTGGGGACCCAACAACTACCCTGGTTGCATGATTTCTTCACTATCCCCATTCCCTTGTACTCTTACCCCCAGGTATTAATTTTAGGCATTTGGTCTCTCTTTGTGTGAGTTAAAACACATCATACCAAAACACCTCTTTATTAATAAAAAATTAGGTCAAGCAATGGGCTGGAGCGCTGGACTTGGAGTCAGGAAGATATGAATTCAAATCCTGACTCAGACATTTACTAGCTTTATGATTCTGGTCAAGTCACTCTCAGCCTCAGTTTCCTCATCTGTTAAATAGGGATAACATTCCTTCCAGCGTTGTTGCAAGATAACACTGAGATAACATAGGTAGAGCACTTTTCAAACCCTAACATACTACATATTTGATTCTTTTGGAAAATCCCTCTAACTTTCATAAGTATAGTTAAGAAAAGAGAAAGTTGCCAAATCAGACTTGAACCTAAAGCTTTTGATTCTATATAGAGCACTGTATTAGAGTGTGTTTCCTTTTTTAATAGGGGCCATCTAAACTAAAGCAATAAATATGATATTGGAAATTCTGGCCACTGTTAAAAACTGTAGGGGTAATAGTAAAATAACTTTTCAGTATTCTTGAAATGATAACATTTTAGCAGCCTCCTACTTACAGGGCCAGCCTTGTGTGTGGCAGTCCACCTCTGTAGGAGTTGTCTGATACGTTCCCAGAATTGCATCCTCTAGGCTATCCCATCCTCCCTTTTCCAGATGTCAGGATTTTAAACTACTGTCTCAGGAATTTGCTGTCCTCTGCACATAGAAATGAAACTATTGACCAGCCGTCAGTGGGGCAGATGTTCTGAGCTGTCTTTGCAATTACCAGGGATAGATTTGCAATGAACCATCCATGGTCTCTTGCCCCTTTCCCTTTAAACCAATGATGCACATTTTTCACTCGACATATGCCTGAAGTTGGGATGCCATAGAGTAGCAAAACTAACTGGTTCACATAGGGTTCATTGAACCATCTACTCTCTTAACTGCTCTGCCCATGAAGAATTGCATGCATTTGGAAGATGGATGGTTAGGGGTAGGAAATTTAGTCTATATTCATGAAATAGAGGTTTCTGTGTATATTTCTTCTCAAAATGAAGTTCACTTTACCTAAATTGAGGTCAGTTATCAAGCTTTGACCTTCATAATATGTCCAAACCAACTGACCCAAGCATAAATTTTATAAGGCTGAGAGGAAGAAGGTATACTCTATATACTCGTGGAAAGACTTTGACTTTGGATTCATTAGCACTTAGATCTGTTCATATGATTTATTCGAACAAAAATAGAAATAGTAATAAATAATACCTTAGAGTAGCATAGTACTCAAAGGATTGAATGCTGAGGCATAGAGATGTCAACTATTTGACCAATACTACATTTCAAGTTAGTGACAGAGTTGAAACTAATTATAACGGTATTTACTAATCATGTGTCATGCATTGGGCCTATGCCCAATATAGTTATATGATAAAAACTGGAATGGAAATCAAGGGCGTCCCTAAAGGGTGGAAATTTCATTAAAGGGAAGTCATGAGGGGAGGTACCAGAACACTTGCATTCTGGTAGAGATGGATGTAGGGAAGGGTTTGACAAACTACGCCAAATCTGGTATGCCATCTATTATGGTATGGGCTCATGAACTAAGGCTGGTTTCTGTATTTAAAAATAATATCTTACTGTACTTAAAAATATAAAAATCATTCTCAGCTCACACAGCTGTGGGACTTGGTCTTCCAGAAATAGTTTGCCCAACCCAAGTTGTAGGGTAGCAGTGATGTGGTGATAATATAGGCTAATCAGACAGACAAGCTATTTATTTTCTAGAATTAGCTGAGGATGACATGGGTCTCTCTCACTGCCTCCTTGGCCACTACAAAGTCACACTAGTAAGGGCCCATAAAACATGGGACCAAGGTTAACCACCCCAATTCATTAGACCTTATGGATGATTTTTATCCTGATTATATGTCCATGTACTTTCCATAAATATGCACAACATACCTCCTTCCTCTCAACCTTATAAAATTTATGCACAGGTCAATTTGTTCAGACTTATTATGATGGTCATAGCTTGGAGACTGACCTCAATTTAGGGCAAATGAACTTCATTTTGAGATGGAACTTACCCATAAACCTCTGTTTTATGGACATAGGCTATATCCCCAATGCTAACCATCTGTCTTACAAAGTGCATGCTATTGTTCATGGGTTGAACAGATAAGAAAGTGGAAGGTTTAGTTGAAAACCCATCTCTACTATCAGAAAAAGAGTTCCAGGCATATACTTTTCTGAGCAGTGACATCCTCCCCTTAGCACTGTCCAACTGAGCTGTCCGGCACCAGCAGCAACAACAGCTTTGGTACTAATATTGCTTGACAGCTCAGTACTTTTCAAAGGACTTTTGCATCCATTTATTTTTTTCATTTTTACTCTCAATACAATTCTGTGAGGGAGGTAAGGTTGGTATAATGATGACCATTTTCAAGTGAAAGACAGATTATTATTATATTTGTGGTATCTAGATCAAAATAAAAGTACCAATACCAAATTTCTTAACAACTAAACTATGGGAAAAAACAGAACAAGTTTTCCATTTCTATTCTGAACTTACTAAACAAAAAAATTAGTATTCCCACATGCAAAATAGAATATGAAAACAATTGTATATGAAATAAATCTCTATTCCATAAAGCTAACAAGCTTCAAACAAATACATATTTCCTTTGTTGTTTACTTCCCTGACCATTCATTTATTCACCTATTTGTTATTTATGTAGTCTTTCCTCCCTCTCTTCTTTCCTTCTCTCTCTCTCTCTCTCTCTCTCTCTCTCTCTCTCTCTCTCTCTCTCTCTTTTCTCCCTCCTTTATATTTATAAGTGGTCCTTGAATAAAGAAGAAAATATATGACTGATAATATTAGATCATATAAAATCATCTCTGCCTCCTTTTCCAACCTCAAATCAATCTATTGCTTTTCTGGAGACTGAGATGATCTGTGTTCTAGTTCCTATTCTGCCACCTCCTGTGTGACCTTGGGAAAAATAATTTTACTCCTCTCAGCTTCAGTTTCCTCATCCGTAACATAGATTTTACTAGATCATGATTAAGGTCACTTCTGGTAGTCTGACATAATGGATAGATTTCCAGACTTAGGAAGATTTTTTAAGAAGGCAGTCTTTGGCTACCTTAGTTGGTGTGAAGGTGATCAAAATCCAAGCATCCTGCATCAGCCAGCCAGCCTCTCTTTCTCCCTCTTTACCTCCCTCCCTCCCTTTCTTCCTTCCTTCCTTCCTCCCTTCCTCCCTTCCTTTCTCCCTTCCTTCTTTCCTCCCTCCCTTCCTCCCTCCCTTCCTTCCTCCCTCCCTTCTTTCCTTCCTGTGTTTAGGAGACTGGGTCTCCCTATCTCACTCAGACTAGAAGTATAGGAACCACTCATGTACTTGAGCCCAAAGCACAGAAGCTTTGACATGCCCCTCTCCCCCCGTGAATCCCTTCAACTCTGTGTGCCTCAGACAACTCCCTCAAGTAACTAGACAAATCAGATAATTTTAAAATTCTTTTCTAGGATAGATACTTATATAATTAAACTTTTTTGGAGTACTGGATAGTGAAAATCATTCCTAATCATTAGAGTTTTTCAGTGGCAGAATAATTGTGGTATTTTTCAAAGGGAGGAAGGTTAAGACATTATATTTTGTTCCCAGGTCCTTACAGGCTCTGAGAAGTTTGCTGATCACACCTAGAACCCTCTCACACTTCCTTTCTACCCATCTAGGTCCTATTTATACTATAAGGTACACCTATTGAGGCAGGATCAGCTTCTCTCACTTTCTCCTAAAACCTTCCCTAATCATAACAAATTTGTGTGAGTTAAAAACACGTTATACTAAAACACCTCTTTATTAATAGAGAGTTAGGTTGAGCAGTGGGGACGAGCACTGGACTTGGAGCCAGGAAGATCTGAGTTCAAATCCTGATTCAGATTTCTTCTTTCTCTCCACTTCTGTAGGGCTTGTTATCTGTGATAATTCATCAATCAACCAATTTACTAAATTTCTATTTGTATTGAGGTCAGGTAGTATAGTACAGTATTGGACTTTGCATCAGACCTGGGTTCAGATCCTACCACACTAGGTGGGCTTTGGAAAAGTCACTTAACCTCTCTTGGCCCCAGTTTCCTCATCTGTAAAATGGGATGATAACAGTACCTACTTCACAGGGTTATTATAAAGATCAAATGAGATAACATGCCTAAGGAACTCTGCAAACCTTAAAGCACCATATAAATGCTAGATGGAACATCACCACCACCATTATTATTATATTCCAGGCACTGTGCCAGACATTACAGTTATAAATATAAAGAATAAAATGATCCCTACTCTAAGAAGCTTTTATCCTAATATCAGTTTCAGGCTTTATCATGCCCTGTCTCATATGGTTACCTAGCAGATTTATATGCACATAGTTGGCTTCCTCCCATAAAACTTTAAGCTACTTGAAGGTAAGGTCTAGATTTCCTCTTCATGTGTCGTCCACTGAGTGAAGGGAAGACTACATGGTGGGAGGTCAGAAAACAAAGACTTGTTAAAGTTAATTGTGTATTAAGACTTTTGGTCTTTTCAGAATATTTTCTTGTATTTCACAAGTACAGAGTGGATAGTTCCTATTAGAGGAACTTTTTACCCATGACAAAAATAGTTGGGAAGAACAAGTGGGTGTGATGAAGTCCCACTGGGAGAAGAGGGAGCCAGTCTAACCCTCTCTATTGCAGGGGATAGAGGGGAAGGTATGATGGACTGCATAATGGTTATACTCAATGATAAAGACTCACTAGACAAAGTGGTAGGGAAATGGCAGAGCCCTAACCCAGGAAGGAATTATGTCCACCAAAAAGGATTCCAGCAATTGGAAAAGGTCCCATTTGTCTGATGCTAGTTACATCTCTGGTCTGTTCTTGACTCCTGAGTGCCACATTTTTAGTTGAGCTAATTTGAACAAGGAAATTTTGATGCCCTACTGTGGGCATTTGTAGATCACTGGGTTATAGATTTTCTCAATTAGCTAACAAGCATTTATTAAGCCCTTATTACTGGAAAGAACCTTAGAAGTCATTTAATTTGACTCTCTCATTTTACAGATGAGGAAACTGAGACTCAGAGTGGTTAAACCCTTTACCAAGGTCACATAGACATTGAGTGGCAACCCAGGATTGAAACTTAGGGAAAAGATTATTTAATCTTTTGTCCCTTTCTCCTTTCAATATAGCACAATTTGGATTATTCTCTAGGTATTGCATATGTTGTTAACTCCTCAGTGCAATTGTAAATTTGCTCCAGGGCAGGTACTTTGCCTTCCCTTGCTATTTCAAATGGTGTCTGGTACAGGGTTGAGGCCCCATAAGGTGATCAGTGAAAAATAGGTTGCATGACTGAATAAATTATTTATTTGGCAAAAGAAGGAGAAGGCTGTGTCAGTGACTCAGGGACAAGCCTTCAGTTCTCATTTCTTGTCCCTTGGATCAATTCAGGCAGTCTGTTTGTAGAATTACATCAAAAAGCCTTCATAGGCAGGCAGAGGCAGAATCAACTGAAGTCATAAGCCCTGATTCAAACCAATGTATTCAGTGGTAATGAAATCCCAGACAAAGGCAAGAAAATTAACAGTAAAATTCACTTGCTATTTGCATTTTTTTTTCCCATGTAATGTCAAGGACAGCAGAAAAGCCCTAAGACATTCCAAGTTGTTTTGACTGGCTGACTTGGAGTTGTCAAGAATATCATGGCTGACAGCCACAGAAATCAGTTATTCCATTGAGTCAGCAAGCATTGTCCAATGACTCCAATCTATCTTTCCAGTCACATTGGATATCACTTCCTTTACTGTACTCTATGATCCAGTCAAATTAGTATTCTTAATGTTACTTACACATGATGTTCCATCTCCTGATTGTGCTTGTGTACTGGTCAACCCCCAGACTAGAATGCACTTCCTACTACCTTCTCCCCTTCACCCCCTGGAGTCCTTCTCTTCCTTCAAGACTCAACTCAAGTATCACCTTTATTCTATAAGAAACCTTTCCTGATCCCACAACTGCTAGTGCTTTCCTTCCCAAACTACCTAGTATTTAAATATATTTTGTATTTATTCACTTTATATTTCATATATATATATATATATATATATATATATATATATATATATATATATATATATATATATATATATATA
>JAQQSU010018047.1:0-10563 GCA_028627135.1 Pseudochirops cupreus | reverse complement strand
TATTATTATTATTATTATCTACATCCAACTGGGAATTAAGATACACAGGCACTGTGGTAGGGAGACCCATCCTGCCCTACCAGAAAGTCAGAGGAGCGAGGGGGAGGACATAGGAGAGAGCAAACTTGGGGAGGGGTTACACAGTGGGATGGCTGTCTTGAGGTGTTGGGTAGGGGAAAGATGGAGAGAAAATTTGTAACTCAAAATCTTGTGGAAATGAGTGATATAAACAAGAAAATAAATAAATTAATTTTTTAAAAAAATGAAATAAAATGATGATTCCAAAGTTTTCCTATAACTTTGACCATTCAGATTGCTTTTAGAATATTCATTTGAAAATCACGTGTTAAGTAAGGCACTTGTAAACAGAAATATGAACAGAAAAGGGAGTGTTCCTAAGACTGTGAAGGGATAAAAGGCCATGCCAAATGAGAATTGGTATAAAACCCAGAAAAGACAAATGCTTAAGAAATACTTAATATTTATATTTACACATTATAATTCTTCTGCAGTGTGATTACATCTATTTTGCTTAGCCCCAAAGACTACAACTTAAAAGTTGTGGAGATGACTATTTTGACTCATTATGAGGGGGAAAAAACCCTTCTGATAGAACTATACAAAAATCTAATTGACCACTTTGAGTAATAATGGATTCTCCATCACTGGAGATTTTCAAGTAGAATTTGGATAATTACTTGAGTTGTTTTAGCAAGGAATTCTCTTCCTGAAGTTTTTTTTTTTGAACTACACAACCACTCAAATAATTTTCAATTTTAAGATAATCAATTTTTTAATTAGTTGGTGAATTCCAGGGTGTTAATGTGAATCATGAAGACTAAAAAGAAGTAACAATGGAAGTAATTTGTTGGAAACAAAGTAGTATTTTCTTATCAGATTCATGAATTGAATTGTTAAATTTTAATTTAGCAATAGCTAGCAAACAGGGACAGTTATCCTGTTGGTAATTAATAAGGCAACATATGGTTGCTTCACTCCATCTGGCCATAAGTCTAGAGGTGATACACATTAGATAAATGGACCCTGATGTGCTATATGGATGAGGGCACTAACCAAAAGTATTGCCTCTAGGACAAAATGCAAACTTCTCAATCTGACATTTACAGCCCTCCATAATCTTGTTCCAGACTACTTTTTCAGACATATTTCTTAATGTTCCCCTTTCACACATTTTATGTTCCATTACATCTTATTTGTTGAATTCTCCAAGATATTTGGAGGATTTGTATTTGTAGTAAGGGGATTTTTTAATTGTTAATTTATAAAAAATTATGAACATCTTGCATATAATTTTTGCCATTTGATTTTGCCACTCTAGTATCCCTAATTGTAATGGCAAACAAAGTAGTATTTTGCTCCTTGTCTCAGCTATTTAAGTACCTTTGAGCCTTGCCTGCTATTGTCTTTTGGAAACACTGTGTTGCCCTTAATAGGCCTAAGGGAGTTTGGAGATCTTCCCTTCCCTTAATAGGCCTATTGTCATCACATGGAGCCCCTGGTGGGAGGCACTTACCAACAGAACTGAACAGGAAGGGCTGAACAGAAAGGACCAGAGCAGATAAATGCTTGACTACATGCTGGGACCAAGCAGAGCCAAGAGACAGAATGTTTGTGATATCAGCACTCTGTCTGTTGTTCTGTGTTAGTATTACTCTGTCAGACAGAACCACTCTGTTGAATTGTGTTACTTTGACATAAAGAAGGATTTTGTCTGTTGATTCGTGTTACTTTTTGAGACAGAAGCACTCTGTTGATCTGTGTTGATTTCTTAGATAGAAAATGAATTGAAATGATAGTGCCAGCAATGTGTGTAAATACTGTTGCAGCCCTGTTGAGCTTTGTTTCCCTAGAAACAGAAACTGTGAAGAGGTTGGGGTGGATTAGTCCCTGTGAGCTGCTATATGAAACAGGAGCAGAGAGCTGTCTACCTGTGAATCCAGGCAACAGTTTGGTGAATCCAGGCAACAGCTGGGAATGTAGAAGAGGAGCCATAAGGTTTGGAAGTTAGTCTCTGTTTAGGATGAAAGGAGACTTTACTTGGGTACTTAGTGCTGATTGAGGAAATTGTGACTTACTGTGACCTAGGGGTGGATAGCCTTTGTACTTTCCACTTCCCCTTAAGTATAAGTGACTTAATGATGATTACTTCTCAAGGATGATTGGCTTAAGGATGATTGGAAGCAAGCCTCCAAACAAGATGAAAGAAGACTTTAGGTGGGTACTTTATATTGATTGAGAAGATTGTCACTTACTGAATGATACGTTTTGTTTAAGACTATGTGGCCACTTTAGTAATAACTTATTATGTTATAGTGTTGTGAACATTGTACTTTAATTTATTGCTGAATAAATAGAGTTCACTCTACTATGCAATGATATCCTTAAAGTTATCCACAGTACCAGTCCTCAGGAGAGCTGTACATGATTGGCTTTATACCAATGAACTGAGATGTGGCCTCCCTCCAAAAATTGGCTATTCTGTACTTATATGGAACTTAGATTTGTCTCAGAATGTTCTGATCCTAAAGAGGCAAATTATAATTTTCTTATATACTCATTATACCTGAATCAAATTGTTGAAATTTAATCCAACTTGCTACTAAGCAGGTCATAATATGGCCTGAATACTGAACAATGGATTTTTTTGGACCTGGGGGGTTAGGGTTCTGCTTTGTTCTATTCAAAAAGAACTTTTCTGGGAGAAGGAAATATAGGAGAAAAATGTCAGGTTTCAGCTGCAAGGAAATATGGCTAGTATGGGCATTAGCTTCTACAACAAAATAATTGCTATAATCATGTTAAGGTGATGTTGGAGGCAGTGATGAAATATTTGGGCTCCAGAATCTTCTCTTAACCATATCTAGCTCCTACAACTTTGGCTAGGATTCAGATTATTAGTGATTGTAAACATAAGGAAAAAAATCATAATAAAGACCATCAGCAACAAATAAAGCTCAGTAAGTACTACAGTTCCATGGCAATTTTTGTGTCTAACTAAAAAATAATCCTACTCTCTGCTCAAGTATCAGTGTCAAACCATGGTGAATTCAAATGTGTGCAAAGTACTCCAAAACCTGAATATCTAACTGAGAGAGACTTTAGACTGTTAGTTCCATAAAGGCAGATAATACATCTAAACTTTGTATTTCAAATGTGCAGCAATGTTTTTATTATATCTAGACAATTGATAAAGGATTAAATGGATGGTGTATGGATAAGAATCCTTGGGTTGAGGCAGTTAAAGGAAATATAGAGACTGTAGGATGTCAATTATGCTTTAAAGGACATGGGGGTAGGTTTTGTATAGGTGGACAGAACTCAAGGAGAAAATTTTGAAAATATTTATGTATACTGAGCTAAAGTGACAACATCATCTGATATGTTCTGAAGGTAGTGAAAAGATCTGGTTTATTATCAGGGGTGAAAAACACTTGATAACCATATTGATAATTCCTAGAGATACATGGATAAAAGTCATTTTTTAAACTACCTTCCAATATTTTGTTAGAGAAAAATCTATAAATGTTTGGATTATAAGGAAATTCTTAGAAAAGTTTTTCTTTTCTTAAGGCTTATCATAAGATACTGAGAAAAAGAGGGGCCTACTTACCTCATACTGATGAGTACAGGCTCTGGGAACCACCTTGAATTCTGATTGAATCTTCTCATTTAATGACGCATTTGCCTGAGACCATAAGCCTTTCATTATAGCTGAATTGAAATCTCTGTTGCTAGCCTAGCCCTCCTTTGTCCAGCAACTTGCACCCTGATCCTCCCAAACCCTCCATTGTCTCATTTCCAGGTAACCTCCAGCTACTTCCCACCTTAATCTCTCATCACTGGAGTCTGACCTCATTTGACTTCTCCTGAAGATTCTCCCCAAACACCTCTTCTAGACCATCCCTAAAATCCTCCCACAACCTTTCTGTATATAAGACCCCATCTTGCCTCCATGAGTTTTGAGAGCACCAAGAATGATCTAATGCAGACTCACTCTGTGAGTGCTGGCCTGCTTGTCCAGTACAAGCATCACACATACAAAGGCTCCTTGAGAGTCTACCCAATATGGTGAATCTTTAATAAACTTTGCTTTTCTTTGGCTGAGAGAAGACAAGTCGAATTCATTTGGCAGGACCCAGTGTGGTTGTATTTTGGGGATTTAACATCCCTAACCCTATACCTCGACATTTTATGGTACCTCTTCATTTTTATGATTCCCTGACCTCTTCAATATTGCTGCTGTCTTTCTGCTTCAATTTTTCTAATGTTATAATAATCTACTTCTCATTGTCCTTCTTACAATCTCGCAAATGTTACCTCCATTATATTCTACTCTTAAGAGTGAATTTATGAGGGGGCGATTAGCTGGTGTGGTGAGTAGAGCACTGGCTCTGGAGTCAGGAGGACCTGAGTTCAAATCCGACCTGACGCACTTGACACACTTACTAGCCGTGTGACTTTGGGCAAGTCACTTAACCCCAATTGCCCTCAAAAAAAAAAAGCAAAAAAAAGAGTGAATTTGTGCTTTGGTATTGAGTATGTAACTCATATTGTGACAAAACTAGATAAGATTTAACTAAGAGACCTCATAGCATAATAATAACTAGTATTGATAGAGCACCTATTTGCCAGCACTGTGCTAAGAGCTTTACAAATGTTATCTCACAACAAGCCTGGGAGGTAGGTGCTAATATTCTCTTCCTTTTATAGTCAAGGAAAAAGGCAAATGGAGTAAGTCACATAGCTAATAGGTGTCTTAGGTCACATTTCAACTCAGGTCTTCCTGACTCCATGCCTTACACTCTATTAACTATACTGCCCAGTAGCTAGTAGAGTATATAGAAAGCTGGAGTTAAAGCTTATATACATAGTGGAAGAGATATAAAGCTAGCCTTATCGTCTCTTTGATATATACTAGCCACAAGACTATAGGCAAATCACTTAACATTAGAGTGCTCAGGGCAACTTGAGACTTGTGATTTATATCAAACAAGGGGATTTATATAGCAGGGATTATTTACACTGATGAAACCACAGATTTGGACAAAAACAAAACAAAATGAAAAAGACAAGAATTATCCTTGTGGGACATGAAATGGGGCTATTGAAACTGGAGCAAGAAGACGTTGAGTTAAGCTTTGATTGTGTTGCTTACTTGCTTTGGGACCTTCAGCAAGATGCTATCTGAGCTTCAGATTCCTCCTATCTTAAATGGACAGTGTTCATACCTGTACCCCCTACCTATCAGGCTATTGTGAATATGATTTTCAGACATTAAAGAGGGATAGAAATGACATCTATCACTCCTACAGTTAATTACAAAGGACATAGGCTATTAATTATCCTAGTGCTTGTAAACCACACAGCTTTAGGCATAACACTTGACCAGGAAGTGTAAGCATTTTTGACATCCATAGTAATTAAAATTCATGCCATTCCAAAGTCAGCTCATACTATGTACTAGTCCCCTGGTGAGTTTTCCCCAACTCTCAACTTGTTAACAATGCTGAAAGAGCAGGGATAGCCTGAAGCCAATGAGCACTAGACATCTACCTGCTTATTCTCAACACATTGCTCGTGATTCATAATTTTTCTTCCTTAGTAGTTAGTAGAACCAGTTTTAAAAGGAATAAGTATTCTTAAAAGATGTAGTATCCATCAATAGACTATCTAACACTTTATCCCAAACCACTCATAGGAGCAAGACTTGCCATAAAGGCAGATTTAGTCTTTCAGAGTGAAGAGCCCTCTTACTTGAATGGCTATTGTAGCAGGGTATTCTTTCTAACCCACTTCCTCTTGAACAATATAAATATGCAATTTCATGAATCCCTCCTTCAGAAATAGTCCTTTGGCACTTCACATCACATTTTATATTCAGGGTTCTGATTTCCCAATATATGTGTTCCTTAAAGGCTAACTAGAAGCCCAGTATCTTAAAAGAAGTATTGTGGTATAGTGAAAAGAGACTGTATTTAATATTTGATAATGTAGGTTTGAATTCTGGTTTTGTCTGTTATTGGCTGAAGTGACTTTAGTCAAGTCATTTCAACTGTCTAGGCTTTAGTTTCCTCTTTCTGAGTAAGGGGGTTGAACTAAATGATCTTTAAGCATTCTCCTCATTCTAAATTTATGATCTGAAAGTCAGTGCATGGGGGGAACTCAATGGTTTAAGAGGAACCCTAAGGTCGGTCCATTTATACATCAAAGATGCTTTTAATAATGCAAATAAGAAGTTCTGAACTTCTCTGCTTGGCTTTTCCCATGTTTCCCTAATAATGTGATACCACTGTCCTGATATTTTCATTTGTGCACTTTTCAAATGTCCTTTTAGTTTTTTATATGCCTTTATAGTATGTCTTTCTGCACTTTATTTTACCTTGTAATCTCTTAAGGGGTAAATTATCTTTGCTCAATATTTCCAATCTAAAATCACACATAGTCATTTAATATATATTTCTGGGATCAAGGAATAGTGACAAAAATAGGAGGTGTTCTTGCAGATTATATAATGGAGAAAGCATCAAAATGAGTCAGGTATTCTAATATTGAATCTTACCTGAATTACTCTTTACTTGAATAACTAGAAAAGTAACTTAACTTTCCTGGTACTAAGTATTCTCATCTATAAAATAAATAAGTTTGCCAAAGTTCCTCTTCAAAGGGCCTCTCCTCTTCCTTCTGAGAGGCAGCAGCAATAAATAGGATAATAGACTAAAAGACAGGAAGACTTGGCCAGATATATGCCTTCTATACATTCTAGCCTTGTAACCCTGGGCAAGTCACTTAACCTTCTTGTTACCTCTGTTTCCATATCTCTAAAATGGCCTCAGGCAGTAGCTTTCAGATTTAATCTATAATGAGGAGAAATATGAGTCTTTAAGACATCTTTCTCCTCTAGGCTTATAAGAAATTTTTAAAAGTCTTTTTAAGCCCCTTTTAATCAGAAAGTTATAGTAAAGTAATGACAGAGGATGAAGGAAAAGAAAAAGGCCAGTAAATGCTTAGAGGTAAATTATAGAGCAACTATAGAACTTCTGATGAAAAAAGAAATGTAGAACATTTGAGAAAGGAGGAACTCTGTCCTCCAAGAAATGATGATATGGATCCGTAGGTACTGTGGAGTGAAATAAACTCCAGCAAAGGTCAAAGGATGAAATTATGAGGAACAATAGCTAACAATTTCTTGCTGAGAATGTACTGAAACAGGTATTTGTCAATCTAATTTAAAACATGGAGATGAATGCTATTTTTCTAAGGTATATATACAAGATAGACAGAGAATCACACAATAATTATTGAATCTTTCACCACTCTCCTTTTCTGGTGATTCATCTGGGCTTAATAAGTAGTGACAAAAAATAGGTGTTCTTACAGGTTATAAAATCTTTGAGAAGAAACTGAAGACATTAAGGGTCATGTTGTAGTTGCCACTGATCATAGGCAAAGGCTATAGAAGAGAAAGTTATAGTGGGAGAGTTAAAACATAGTTTAGGAGAAGGAATTTGAGAATCAGAGGACGTAGTTCAAGTTTTGCTACTTACTACTTGTATGATCTTAGGTAAGTCCTTCATTCCTCAGTCTCTTTATTTGTAAAAGAGGGACTTGCACTAGACCATCTCTGACAGATCTTTTTGGGCTTTAAGTCTGTAATCCAATTATCCTATGACCACAGATTGAATTGTGAGATCTGGTACAGCGATAAAAGATATCTAACAAGAGTTAATTGAAATTAATTTTCCCAAAGCCTAGAAAATAAATCAAAGTACTTTAAGTTGAAAAGGAAATCAAAGAAGAAAAATTATCAATTTATATTAACTTGATGAGATACCAAGTGAGAGCCGGAACAGAGTAGTTTAAAGCCAGAAAGGACTGCATTCAAGTTCAGTCTTTGACACATATTGTATTACTTTAGCTGTTACTTAAACTCTCTATGCTGTACATAATTCTCTAATAGTATCAGTTGTGGAGAAGGTACAGACTGAAAGGACAGTCCAAATTTCCTCAATTTGATGTTCCCTATATTAATGAAATTATAGGACTGGTGTCTACCTTTATCCCAAAGTCAGATGAAGTATAAAGTAACAATACTATAAGAGGAATAGTTAATATGTTTTGGTTTTCCTTAATGACAATTTAATCCTTCAAAAGTGGTGTAAAGTAGAAAAGAGAAATTTGCATTCTGAACATGATTCTCATCAAGAGGGAGGAACCTTCTGCTTAAGTAGAAGGTCTAGGTAATTAACCATTCTGTCTTAGAGTTTGTGATAGAGCCAGAGTAGAACACCAAGTAAATGTATTAGATTTTGGAAGAAAACATTTAAGCACTCCAGAGAAACAGAGAGGATCTCAGAAACTAAATTCCATAAGCAAAGTTAGTCCTGGAGAGTTGGGAAATTCTCAAGAATGGGATTTTCTAAAGACATAATGGGAAAAAAAAATTAAATGAGCAAGAAGGGACAAGGGTTATAATGGAACCCATTATAACCTTTCTAAAATTTTAAAATAGGTATTTACAAAAAAATAATAGAATGAAGCACAGATAAACTAGAATGATTTTTAATGGCATAGTTTTGTCAGAATGGTTTCAGAAATAATAATGATCATATGAGGTCAGACTGGTAAGGAATACTAAAGACAACAAAATGTATTTAAAATATATAAAATAAAAGAGAAAGTTCAAAAATAGTTAGAACAAAAATATGATTCAGGGTGACTGGTATGGAGATATGGAACTACAAAGAAAAGGCAGTTCTAATGAACTCACATTCTACTTTTATTTTCTCTGCTCCAGATAATAATCTATGGATTATAAAGGATAGAACAAAAACCAATTAATAGGTTGTTGATGCCCAGTATAAGAAAGAAAGAATATTCTTGAGGTATAAATAATGACTAAACATATTCTAGAGCAACAGAACACAAGCAATAATATTCTAGGCCAAAACAACTTAGAAGATGAGCAGTAAAGTCATGTTGCACTAGCATGGGAGAGGAGCAAGATTCAGCTCAGGCCAGACCAGTGCAGACCATCCCCCAACAAAGCAGGAGCAGGCATCTGGCTAATTGGATCAGTGGCAGCAGTGGTGGTTTCCAGGTCACTTGGTCCACAGGTAGTAAGGGGTGGGGTGCAAAAAACTGATCAGAAGATTACAGGGGTCTTTTTGCTAGCACTGAGGCAGGACTCAGCTCTTTGTCCATATTCACGTCTAGGTCTGATCCTGGGTAGTAGTCCCAGGTATAGGAGGAACACTAGCACACCAGAGTTTGCAGACACAGTGGAGTAAGTGCCTTCCTTAAAGTTACAAGGGAGAAAAGAGTGCTTGTGGTAACTTAAAGACTAGAGTCCAGGCCAGGAGAGTTAGTAAAAAGATATCCTTAGATAATGATATCTTGGAAGAACTGAAAACTTAGCAGTCTCTGGAAGTATCTCTGAAAAGAGATGTACAAAATCTCTGAAGTTGGGGACAGGGCACCCTCAACCCTGGAATCAGAACTCTATTTCAACAAAGAGTTAAAAATTAGGTAATAGGGGGCAGAGTCAAGATGGTGGCATAGAAACAGGAGAACTCCACCAGCTCCTTTCAATAGCACCTCAAATACCTATAAAGTATGACTCTAAACAAATTTTAGAGCTCCAGACTCCATAAAAATGATGGAATAACAAAGCTCCTCCTGAAGGCAGCCCAGTAGGTGGTCATCAAGTGAGCTAGAAGCAGAGACCAGCCCCATGCAGTTTCAGACCCAGGACATCCTGGAGAAGCCAGGACTGTAGCATTCAGGAGAGCAGTATGGCAATTTCCAGAATCACCAACCCACAAGAGCCAAGGACAAAGGGAAGAGATCAGTGGAACTTGGCTAAATTGGGGGGAGATGGTCAAGCCACACTGTCTCCAGAGTTAGAAGCAATCTGAAGTGGTGGCCCTGCAGCCACCTCCACATGGCTGCTTCAGAAGCTCCTGGCCTGAAGAGTGCAGGAGGACCAAGAGATCATGAAGAAGATAAGTGCTCTTTCCTTGAGCTACCTGGATTGCGGTCTTGGGTGGTGGTCCTGAAGTGTGTTTTCAGTGAGCTAAGGCTAGTGAGGGCTGCAAAAAATTGCAACCTCCTAATAGCTCTGGCAGCAGCAAAACCCCAATGATTTGGGACAGGGCTCTCCCCTCTGAAAGCAGAGTTTTACTACTGAGCCCAAAGGACAAGTAATTGACTGGCAACATGAGCAGGCAAAGGAAGCAAAGCAAGCCCAGCAATCTAACTTTAGATTCCTTTTTTGGGGACAAAAAGACCAAAACATGGAATGGGAGGAAGACAGCACAGTCAGAATTCCCACACCAAAAGCTTCCAAGAAAAATACAAAGTGGATAGAGGCCATAGAGGAGCTTTAAAAGGATGTTAAAGACCAAATGAGAGAAGTGCAGGAAAAATTGGGGAGAGAAATGAGAATGATGCAAGAAAATCATGATAAGGGAGTCAACAACCTGACTGAAGAAAATAACATCTTAAAAAATAGACTAACTCAAATGGCAAAGGAGGCCCAAAAAG
>JAQQSU010018046.1:0-10563 GCA_028627135.1 Pseudochirops cupreus | reverse complement strand
TTATTATTGACTACATCCAACTGGAACTTGAGATACACAGGCACTGCAGTTGGGAGATCCATTCTGCCCTACCAAAAAGTGACATAGGAGAGAATAGACTGGGGGAGGGGGGAAACACTGGGATGGCTGTTTTGGGGTGGTGGGCAGAGAAAAGACGGGGAGAAAACATGTAACTCAAAAAAAATTTAATAAAATTAATTTTAAAAAAATAATAAAAAAAAATAAACAGTGGCAACTAAATGGTTGAACAGATAAAGCACAGGAAGCTAAATTGGAAGAATGCAGGAGAAGAAATTTCATGGGCTTGGGCTAATGCAGACTTTGGTGACATTGGTCCATTCAGGAATATCTAGAACACAAGCAAGGTTTCATTACTCACTGTTTATTTTACTAGTTCTTATTTATTCTTAGCTGGACAAATTAGGTTTTCTAAAAAAAATCTATTTGACTATAGCCTTTGATATAATCAGACTGAAAGGTGTGTTTAAAAAGTGTTGCTAGTTAACCTGAATACGTTCCCTTTAAGCCATAGATAGACCTGCAGCAACCTATCTGTGACAGTAAGAATATTTATTAGTTTTTCTAGAACAGGAAATATGTCCCTTTTCCATCCTTCATGCAAAATATATCAGTTTCACCTAAAAAGAGGTAAAGCTATCATTAGACCTTATTGACCTCTATTTCCCTGACAGACAGAAAAGGCATAAAATCTCCTCCTATGTGAACCTTGTGTATCTTTTCTGCTTTCAGGTAAAGTTAAAAATCTTTTTATTAAGCGTAAAATAACTTATAAATGCTTCACTTTAATCCAACATCAAACTTAGAAAAAGGCAGAGTTAATGTTGTAATCATGGCCAATACCATTGGACTGACTATACAAAGCGTTCATTTTTGTTTGTTTGTTTTACTTACTCAAAATCTATGTTGTCCAATGAGGACAGACTTAGAACAGTATAGCACAGTTAGAGTCTAAAAAGTAAAAAAAAAAAAAAAAAAAGGCAACTATACCTAGACAGCGGCATCAGGATACACAGTAGTTGCACAGCCTGTCTCCTTTCTTTGACAACACAGAAACAGTTACATATGCTGTTTCACCTCTATCCTACTCTAGGTAGCACTGACGAGCAATAAGTATAAATGAAGCTGTTAACCAAATAAATTTATTCTCTCCCCTACCAATCAAGAAACATTTGTAGCAGTCTTTTTTCAACCAACTGGTTCTATATGCCATATCTCCAGTAAAATAACTTTATAAACTCCCACCATTTCTTAAATTATTGTCCTTCTTTTTCTGTATCCTGATCCTCTCTCAGATTCCTTTTCTTTAAATAGTTTAAATGAAAGTCTCCCAACTCTCAGAGATATTTCATTCAAAATATATCTCTCTCAATTTTTTGTCATCATCATCATCAGCAGCAGCAGCAGCAGCAGTAGTAGAAGTAGTAGCAGCATTAGCAGCAACAGTAGTAGTAGTAGTAGTAGTAGTAGTAGTAGTAGTAGTAGTAGTAGTAGTGGTAGTAGTAGTAGTAGTAGTAGTAAAAATATCAGTAGTAGTAGTAGTAGTAGTAGTAGTAGTAGTAGTAGTAGCAGTAGTAGTAGTAGTAGTTGCAGTAGATGATGTTGGTGGTGATAGTATTACACAGTACTTTAAAGCTGATGGAGCACTTTATAAATATCTCATTTAATCTTCACAACAATCCTGAGATCAAAGGCGCTATTATTATGCTCATTTTTACTTCTTAAAAATTAGAGATGATAAAATATATAGTTAAATGTAAATTTGATTGTTGAAAGATCCAGATGACTATCTGTACTAATTCTTCAAAGTATTTCATATTTTTAGCCAAGGTAAAAGAGTCAGGTTGTTGATACAGTTATTGTTTAGAAACTTATTGTTATCATTTATTTATCTTTCAAACAAATGTTGTGGGTTTTTTTTTGACTTTATACACCTTGTGGTCACGTAGAATAACAAGTAGAATGATGATAAGATTCATCTTTGCTATAAGCCTACACAAACCAATGGTGACAGTGACAGGATTCAATTCACATCAGTTCATATTTGGTTTTATATGTAATTTATTAAATGATCACTAGATTGCATGCATTCTTTTTGTGTGGTTTTTTTTTTAATTTAATTTTATTTTTAGATGTAAATTGTCTCCCTTTTTCCTTCCTTTTTTGCCCTCCTACCATCAACAAGAAAGAAAAAAGTGACCACTACAAACACCTATGATTAAACAAACAGATTCCTTAATGTCTCAGTTTTTGCTCTGAATCCATCATCTTTCTATCAAGAGAGGGGTAGCATATTTCTTCATGAGTTCACAGGAATTATTATTAGTCATTGTGTAGATCAGAATTCCTAAGTCTCTCAAAGCAGTGCATCTTTAAAATAGTGTTACTATTATAGAGATTTTTGTTCTGGTTCTGATTACTTCCCTTTGTATCAGTACATAGGAACCTTCCCAGTTTTCTCTGAAAGCAACCTCATCGTCATTTCTTATAGCACAACAGCATTCCATAATATTCATATACCATAATATATTCAGTCATTCCCCAAGAGACATGTATCCCCAGAGCTTCTAATTATCCATCACAACAAAATGAGCCATTATAAATGTATTTGTATATATGCATCCTTTCCCCTCTTTCTTTGATCACTTGGGAGTACAAACATAGTTGTAACTCAGTCAAAGAGCTTAATTGTTTTAGGGGGATTTTAATCATTGTCAATTGGAGATGAATTCACTGTTAGCCTCACTTTTGTTTACTTTTATTTGACATGCCTTCATTGAAAAAATCATTGCATTTGTACAGGAGCTGAATTTAATGATATCCTATCATTTTGATTACGACTTTGTAGTCATCTGCCTCTAAGAGGATTAATGTCTCATCTAGTGGGTTGTACTTCACTGTTTGGAAAACAGTAAAGAAAAACTGAATGAGAATCATGGAGGATGGAAAGATGAAGGAAATATGTTCTGAATTATTCTCTATTTCCTAATGTAAACTGCAGATGTAGTATGGATGCCACAGTGGATTAAGAGCTGACCTTTTATTCAGGAAGAAATGTGACATATACTAGCTTTATGATCTTGGACAAGTTACTTTACTCTCCCAGTGGACTACTAATTTCTATAGTAATGTAAATTACAGATAAGTTAACAATATAATGTGGCTAAGGGAGTTTCTTCACAAGAAAATGAACTTAAATAATAAAAAATAAAAAGGTTTATTATGCATTTTGTAATATATAAAATTCTAGTGATAGCAAAGATTAATATTATAGTTTTAATATCTTCTCAGGCTTATACTAATTCACTGTAGTTACAGTGAAAAGAGTGAAACAGAACCAGAAATGATGATTTCATTCCTTACTGAAGACTTTATACAGAGTAGCAATAAACAGCATTGAAAAATCACATGGTCGTAGATGGTGGCATAGAAGCAGGAGAACTCTGCAGCTCCCTCCATAACCACCTCAAATACCTATAAAATATGACTCTAAACAAATTTTAGAGTTGCAGAACCCATGAAACTGCAGAAAAACACATTTCCTGCTGAAGGCATATGGGAAGGGCATATCACAGAGTGATGGAAGCTGAAACCAGCTGGACCTGGAACCGTGGCTTAGCCCCATGGTGGTCAGGACAAGCCATGGCTGGAGCACTCAGGAGATTGGATCACTGGCAACTGTGGCAGTTTACACAATTATTAATCCATAAGACCCAAGGATAAAGTGAAAAGTCAGTGGAACTTGGCTAAATTTGGGGGATAATAGTGGGTCTAGCCCCCAGTACCCAGGGCAAGAAAACAGCAGAAGCAGCAGCAGCCTCCATGTGGCTGCTTCAGAAACTACCGGCCTGCAGATTGCAGGAATGCCAAGCGAACATTCAGAGGCTAAGTGTTCTTGCATGAACCTGCCTGGATCAGGATCTTGGTCTTGGGTGGTGGTACTGAAGTGTGTGACCATTGAGACATGGCTGGTGGGAGCTGCAGAGACAGTGGCCTCCTAATAGCTCTGGCGGCTGTGAAAATCCCAGCAATTTGGGACAAAGCTCTCCCTTCTGGAAGCTGAGTTCTACTGTGGCTCAAAAATCAAATTAATTGACTGGCAACATGAGCAGGCAAAGGAAGCAAACCAAGCTCAGCAATCCAACTTTAGATTCCTTTTTTGGGGTCAAAAAGGATCAAAGCCAGAAATGGGAGGAAGACAACACAGTCAGAACTCCTATACCAAAAGCTTCTAAGAAAAATGTAAACCAATTACAGGCCACAGAGGAAAAGTTTCATAGGAAGGGATAATATTTAAAAAGGTGAAATTGAGAGGTAGGAGAGGAACAGAATGAGAGGACACAGGGAGAGACAGAATGGGTTAAATCATCTCATATAGAAGAGGCAAGGGATAACTGTTACAATGGAAGGGAAGAATGGGAAGGTAAAAGGGAATGGGTCCAACTTACTCTCATTGAATTTGGCTTAGGTAAGGAATGCGTATGTGGTCCAGTCTATGAGCTTCAGAGTGAACTGGATTTAAGGTTTTGTGAAAGAGGACTAAGGAAGGATGGAAGGAAGGAAAAAAAAGAAAGAAGGGAGGGAAGAAGGGAGGGAGGGAGGGAGGGAGGAATCTAGTCAATAAACCCCAAATAATACCCTCAGTAATTCTGGAAATTAGGCGAAGATATTGACCTATATTGGCTTCTAATATACTAGATCTACATTGAGTATCTTGCCCTACAGGAAAGTGGGAGGAATGGGAATGAGAGGAGGGATGATGGAGGGGAGGGTACAGTGGGGAGAAGGGTTCTTAGAAGCACACACTTCTGTAAAGGGACAGGGATAAAGTAGAGAATAGAACAAGAGGGGGATAGAAAGGAGGGAAATATAATCAGTTTTCCACTATATGTCCTTTGTGGAGATGTTCTGTATAAGTACACATGTACAGCCTGTATTGAATTGCTTGTCTTTCCAGCGGGGGTGGGTGACAAAGGAGGAACGGAAAGAATCTAGAATTTAAAGTCCTATAATCAAGCATGTACATATATATAATCAACTAATTAATTACATAATAAACTAATTAATTGTATATTTAATTAATAATTATTATATAATTTATATATTAATTACATGCAGCTGGGAATTAAGATATTAAGAACTACACACATTGGGATAGGGAGATCCATCTTGCTCTACCAGAAAGTCAGAGGGGTCATGAGGTTGGACATAGGAGGGAACAGACTGGGGTAAGGGGTATACAGTGGGATTGCTGTTTTGGGGGCAGTGGTTAGGGAAAAGATGGGCAGAAAATTTGTAACTCAAAATCTTGTTTGAAATGAATGATATAAACTAAAAAATAAATCAAAGTTAATTTAAAAAACTGTTAGCACTAAAAAAAAAGAAGAAGAAATCACATGGTCTAATCCTTTTATTTTCTGCAGATACTCTTACACTGTAAGTACTGATATTCCTTGTTTTCCTACCAAATAAAGAGTTGAGTAAATCCTTCATTTGGTTTGTGAAGGAACAAAATGAATAAAGCAAAGGATTCTACTGAACACTTTAAAACAATTTTAGTTTACATAAAGTCCTAGCAAAGAGGTTATGTTATGTAGTAAGAGTCAGTATAATATAGCGGAAAGAGTACTGTAGGTATATTCAGAATTTATTTGAATCCTAGTTTTACTGCTGCCTGAATAATCTTGCTCACAAATAATGTGGTTTATTGGTGAAGAATTGAAATCTCTACATCTCTAAGATTGCTTCAACCTATGGCATTGTATGCCTGAATGATCTATATGGTTTTCTTAGATGACAAAATTTAGAAAATAATCAGACCTAATATATTAGAAGCCAATATAAGTCAATATCTTCGCCTTATTTCCAGAATTACTGAGGGTATTATTTGGGGTTTATTGACTAGATTCCTTCCTCCCTCGCTCCCTCCCTTATTTCCTCCCTTCCTTCTTTTTTTCTTCCATCCATCCTTCCTTAGTCCTCTTTCACAAAACCTTAAATCCAGTTCACTCTGAAGCTCATAGACTGGACCACAATTGCTCCCTGCCCAAGCTCCACTTAATGCCTGTATTTGTCTTTTGAACTCTTCTGCCTTACAAGGATGGAACAGCAACACTGAGAGTCTTCCTCTCCAAGTCTGATTTTTTTCTTTTTTTTCTAATTAAAGGGGCCATCTCTCAATCACTTCTAAAAGAGGCTAATTTGCTGAATGAGCATTACGTTGCTCTAAGTGAGTACCTGAAAATGAAAGGACCAGGGTCTCCAATGCATCCTGAGTCATCTCTGGTCATCCTGATATCTGGACACTGAATCCAGATGACTCTGGAAGAGAAAGTGAGTCTGGTGTCCTTGCACAGTCCTCCCTCATTCAAATCAAAGTCAATTGCAAGTCAAATCATCATTTCCCTGATGTCATGATCCTCTTCTGAAATAAAGAACAGACAAAACCAACCCAAATTGTTCCAAGTGGAGACTGAAATAATTCAAAAGCAATGTATGAGTTGCTTAAACACATTTCCTTATGAACCATATTTTCATCTCTGTTGAAAACTGGTCTTCTATCTATTCTTTGTACAAGGTATACCATCTTTTGACTCTTGGCATTTTCACCAACTCTCCTCCAGATCCAGAATTCTCTCCTTCTCCATCTCTGTTTCCTGGATTCCCTGGTTTCCTTCAATTTCCAGCTAAATTCTTGATTCCTGGAGAATAACTTTCCTATTCCATCTTAGTTCTGTCATGTTATGTCTTTTGATGATCATAAATTTGTATTGTATATAGCTTGTTTGTTTGCATGTTATATCCCTCATTAGACCACAAACTCTCCTAGAGCAGGGACTGCTTCTAAAAGTTCTTTTTATCTACAACAGCAAAGCAAAAATCACACAGTAGACACTTAATAAATCTTTCTTGACTCTCTGTCTAATTGTTGTATCTCTGTCATTTCTAATTATATCATCAATAATTCTACCAAAGGAATGAAGAACTTGAGACATACTAAATACAGACTTATTATTAATATTTGATTTCCCATGATTATGGTAAACAAATAAAGACTCATATATTTGAAAACCAAACAAATGCTTTTGTTGACATAGATGCCAGATTCATGAAACCTTGGAATTGGAAGTGGATGTGAAGGTGATTTAAGGCAATTTATACTGGAAGCATGCTTCTCCTCTATAGGCTTTCAAGTAATTGAACACTTCTAACTTCTGGATTAAATACTTCTGGTGGCAAAGTTTTCCGTGTCTAGGGAAGCTACTCATTAATTTTCAAGCATCTATAATTGGTAAGAATTGCTTCCTTAGTCCTTATTTTGTCCTCTGGGCAAAAATAAAGCAACTTTAATCCCTTTCCAAAGAATAACCCTTCAAATACTTGAGGACAGCTCTATAGTTGTAAATTACTCCCCAAAGGCTTTTCTTCCTATGCTTAGTTCCTCCAAATTACTTTATATGGCATGCATTTGAGGAGTTACATGAATATCCTGGTTTCCTCTTCTCTATTCTTCCAGTTTTACAATCTCCTTACAAAACTGTGGCATGCACAATTGAGTATAAAACCCCAGATAGGATCCAACCAGCAGAGCAATATAACTTTCTTAATTCTAGGCAGTCTATATAAGTAGTCTAAGACTGTCTTGATCTTTTTGGCAGTCACAACCAATTCATATTGAACTTGCAGTAAAGTAAAACTCCTAGGACTTTTTTTTTAATGAACTATAGTTGAGTTTTATCTCCTCCATCTTTAACTTGTCAATAAGGAAATCAGTCAAAGAGAAGGAAGATTAAGAAATCAACTTCTTTTGCAAAAGCGACCTCTAAGTCTTTATATTAATGGATTTTAGCGGCACTCATTTTTTTTCCTCAATACCTAGACACCTTTTTAAAAATTCTTCTTTATTCCAGTGCCAAGATGATAGAATAAGGCAAGAATTCCCTTAAGCCTTCCAAAATTCCCCTCCAAACAACTTGAAAACCACCTTAGGATTGATTTAGGAGCAGGGAAGCAGTGCAGGGAAGCAGTTTACCAACAAAGCAGAAAAGATCTGTCTCACTGGGATGGGAGGGGAGCAAAGTTCTTGAGCAAAAGCTACTGGCTGCACAGCAGGGGACCTGCTGTAAGGCCCTGAAGCTCAAGGCAGTCTACTAGTAAGGCCCTAACACACATGTAAGCCAGCAGCCTCAAGGCAATCATATGCAGCACAACTAAGCGCCATCCCATTGAGATTACCCCTAGCACAGGTCACTAGCTATTGGCATCACCACTATTGCTGACCAATAATGAGTTGCCATCCTCAAGGCCAGCCAGTGGCAAAACCCCACACCAACATGAGGCCAATAGGGAGGCCCCATCCCAGTACAAGACAGCAAGCATCCTCCCATCTTTTGTGTAAACCAGAAACTAAGTCCTAAGGACCATTGTATACCAGCAGCAAGGCCTCCAGCCCCAATACAAGAAACTTGGGACAGAGCTAACATGGAAGCCAACTCTCACATAAAATACCAAGGGAGAAGATGTGCAGAAAAAATGAGCAAAAACAAAACAATTAAGCTGCTATGATATCCCAGAACCAGAAGGCAAAATAGAAATGGAAAGAATCCATCAATCATCAGCTGAAAGAGATCCCAAAATGAAAAGTCCCAAGAATATAATTACCAAATTCCATAACTCCCAGGTCAAAGAGAAAATTTTTCAAGCAGCCAGAAAGAAACAATTTAGATATAATGGAAATTTAGTGAGGATTACATGGGATTTAGCAGTTTCCACATAAAAGAATAAGGGATTTTACAATATAATGTTTGGGGAGGGAGGGACACTGAGGAGTTAGGATTACAACCAAGAATCAACTACTCACCAATTATGCTACCTAAGCATAATCCTTTGGGGGGAAATGCATATTTAGTGAAAGAGAAGACTTTTAAGCCTTCCTAATTAAAAGACCAGAGTTGAATTAAAAAAAAAATCATTTTCAAATATAAGATTCCAGGGAAACATAAAAAGCTTTTAAAAAAGAAAGAAAAAATGAGAAAATATAAGAGTTTCAATAAGGTTAAACTATTTATATTTCTATACAGCAAGATAATTTTTGTAAATTTTAAGAACTTTATTACTATAAGGGAATATACTTTTTTCTCAGCAGTACTTAGTACATACACAAAAATTGGCCATGTATTCAGACATAAAATCCTCAAAACCACAGGCAGAAAATCAAAAATATTAAATACTTTTTTCTGACCATAATGCAACAAATATTGCATTTAATAATGGACATTGAAAAATAAAGGGAAAATTATTTCCAAACTAAAATTCTAATCCTAAAAATTAAGTATGTCAAAAAACAAACCAGAAAACAATTAATAATGTTATTAAAGAGAATAAAACATAATGTGACAACATACCAAAATTTATGGTATGCAGCTAAAGCAGTTCTTAGAGGGAAATGTTATATCTTTGATTGTTTACAGCAATAAAATACAGGAAGAGCTGATAAATGAATTGCAAAGGAAATTTAAAAAAGTAAAAGAAAAAGAAGAAATAAAAAATTGACAATTAAACACCACATTGAAAATTGTGAAAATTAAAGGAGAGGGGGCAGAGCCAAAATGGCGGCGTAGCAGCAGCAACATATCACAGTTCTCACATAGCCACCCCAAAATACCCATAAAATAGGACTCTAAACCAATCCTAGAACTCCAAAATGCACACAAAGTTACTTCCCACTAAAGTCAGCTCGGTAACGCGGAACCACGTCAGCACTGCAAACCGAAACCAGCCTGGCCTGAAGCCGCGGCTGTGCCCCAGGGGCAGCTGGATGGAAGGAGCACAGAAGCCTCTTAGGTGAGTGGATTAGTGGCAGCTGTGAGCAGCGTCCATAACTAGGTCAGTGGGGCTTGCAATCGGGCCAAAAAGCGTCTGGCCAAAAGGCCTCCAGAGTGGAAAAGCGAAAGCCAGAGGTTTTGCACCTGCCTCCACATTGCAGCTTCCCGCCCACAGCCTGCATACAGCAGAGGGACTAAGCAATTGTTCTGAGGCCAGTGCTCTCACTTTGAGCAGCCTGGATCCAGATCGTCATCCTGGGCCTCGGTCTTGGAGTCTTCACTATCCAGTAAGCTGAAAGTATTTAGGAAGAGTCCCAGCATCTTTCTGAGAGCTATGGCAGCCGGGAGGACCCCAGCGATTTGGGACAGAGCTTTCCCTTCTGGAAGCAGAGCCCCACAGAGATTTAAAAAAAAAATCACGGACTGAACAACCATGAGTAAGAATAAGCATAAGACGCAAAGTAAGAACAGCACCCAAACCCTAGATTCCTTCTTTGGGGAAAAGAAAGATCATGGGAGAGGGAGGGAGGAGGAGAGCACAGACAGAGCGCCCCCACCAGAGGCCTCCAATAAACATGAAGAATGCCTTAAAGCTAGAGATGAGTTGAAGAAGGATTTTCAAAACCGAGTAAGGGAAGTGGAAGAAAAATTGGGAAGAGAAATAAGAATGTTGCAGGAAAATCATGAAAAGAGAGTCAGCAGTATGACTGAAGAAATCAAC
>JAQQSU010018045.1:0-10563 GCA_028627135.1 Pseudochirops cupreus | reverse complement strand
ATACCTTAAAAAAACCTAAACAAAATCCAAAACCCACACCTACATGTAATAATGTCAAAAGATCAGTAGATGGCAGCAGAATTAGAAATCCTCAGAAACTTCTATCCTACACGTTCTAAGAATATTCCTGATCTTAGGATGTATTATTTGCTTAACAGCAGATAAGGTATGCCTTAACAGACTGTGAATTTCACTTTTTCTACATGTAATAGAATCTTTTTATAATGATCTTTAAAAAAATATATGAAACCTTGGGGAGGTTCTCCCTTCTCTCACCCTAGAGAAGGAGAACTGGGCTGGTTATAGAGTTGGCTCTGGGAGGGAATCTGTCTGGGAGGGAATGTAGCTGCCCAGCAAGTTTAATGGAGGTATGGAAAGGAAATAAAGAAAATTGAGAAAATAAGGAAGGGGGGGGCAGAGTTAATAAAGAAACAATTCTTCAGACTTTGAGACTTAAAAATGATATTAAGAAAGTGAAGATCATGAAAGGGATATAGGGACAGCATCGGCCCTGTTGAAAGGTTGAACTCTTCTAGCTAAACCATGGGAATGGAGGTAAGGGTGGGGAACAGGAGGGTAGGGAGGAATGGCTGAAGATTTAAGTAGGACAGATAGCTGACTCCTCTGGTCATGGCCCCAAAACAAAATAAAGCAACACAAACCTCACAGACCTGTTGTTGGTGTTTTCACTATATTTTCCTTTATGTAGACACTGAAATCTTGGGGAAAACTCTCTATTTCAGATCTCTACTTAGCTAAATCTGTTTAGGCAACTTGAAATTTGTATCCACGTTACTTCTCCCTCATGGTTCTTCAGAAGCTTTGAGTACCAAGAAAAACTTAAAGCCATCAGACACTGAGCCTCAGGGCACCAAAGGTTCTAGAAGTCCTGTGATTTATTGTAGAGAACATATTAAATATTAGAAGCCAAGTGCTTTTTCCACTTGCGGAGTACCTTCTGGGGATGCCCCATTTTCCACCATTTTGGGATGAGACTATGGAACAGGTATGGAAGGTGAGTTCAACCTCATTGAGAGATGGGAATACTATTTGTTATCTGACCTAGATGCCTAAGACAGAATTCCCTACTTTGCTAAACTTCCACTCATACTCACTAGCTCCTCTTTGTTTGGAGTGACCAGAGAGGGACTTTAACCCCTTTGGTTCAAATAATCTCTGTATTTTGTCATAAAGGGACCCTGGATCAACTGGTTCTTACCCCATACTACTATGAGCAAATACTCAACTTCTCTTTCTCTTAACCCTGTGATTTGGAGTGATGGTGTTCTGAAGCAAAAGTCTTTTCTCCCTACTATCTTTGTATTCTCATTCCTATCCATGTTGTCCATATCCCTCTAGTCCATAGTCTTCTCTTCCCTCCTCCAGTTTCACTCTTTAGATTCTTTGTTGTAGTTTCAACAGAATCCCATTTATCCTGATCTCCTTACTTTTCACTCTTATTTTCTTTTATGAAAACCTGGTTCTCACTAGAAGATACTGCACCCCTGGCCACCCTCTTCAGTCCAGTGTGTTCATTGTTTCATGACCAACACAGAAGACTGAGAGAAGGCGTAGGCATCCTCCTTGTTACTCACTGCTACTTGCGGACTCCACAGTTACTTGGGAACTTCTCCTTCTTTGACCTTCCTTCCTTCCATCTATACCATTGGTTTAGTTCCTTATGACACTTATCTCCTGACCTCTGAATGACTCCCTCCTTTCACAGATAGTTTAATATTTGGCTTACAGTCTTTTTCTATGCCCTCACCCCATCCCGCTTGCTTGTGGACTTTGATATACTCATCACTATCCCTTTAACCTTCCTGCCCCCAAGTTCATCAGCCTCTAGCCTCTTCAATTCCCATGACTTTCACCTTTACCTTACTAAAGCCCATGGAGATGGTTATACCATTAATCTCACCATCATCCATGAGTGTACCACTTTTGATCTAGCCTTGGAGCTCTTCTATGATACTATTCTCTCCTCTTGCTCCAGTCTGAGGAAGAAGTAACCTTTCTCTTTGCTAAAACTAATCTCTCTACTTGTTGTTTGTTTGCCTCTAATCTCTTCCAAGAATTTATCCCCCTGATCATTCACTCTTTTATATCCAGTCTCTCTTGAAACACTAACTCCTTCCCCATCATATATAAACGTGTCTAGGTCTTCCTCATCCTTGACCATCTTCACTCAACCTTTTTATGCCCTCAAATTGCCATCCTATATCTCTTTCCCTCTTTGTAGTCAAATACCTTCAAAGAATCTGTTATTTCACTACTTTTTCTCATTCACATTATCTTATAACGGAGCTTCTAATTCTACCACTCTCTTAAGTGCATCAAAGGGTTTAGGAGTCTGTGTTTTATTAATGAGAGTAAATTAGATATTGGAAACAAAGTACTTGCTCCACCTGTGGGGTACCTTTTGGGCAGGTCTCATATTCGACCATTTGGGGATAAGGCAGCAATACATTTTTATTTCTTTTATTTTTAATTTATGGAATAAAACAAGCATTTCCATAACGTGATATAATAAAAAAGATAATTGCACATGAAACTGAAAATCCCTTATGTACAACTTGCTATTCCTTTTAAATATATAATAAAGTTATCATGTAAATTTATTTTTTTTCTTTTCTACCTCACACCCTAGAGATGGCTACCATTACATACACACACACACACACACACACACACACACACACACACGCATACACACCTGGCTACAGTCTTTCTCTATGGCCAAGTTGTTTGCTTGTAAAATCATTTTATACACCTATTTATCAGTTCTTTCTCTACAGGCAGCTAGCATTTCCTTTCATATGTCATTTGCAATTAATTTTGGTTTTTATAATAGTCAAACATGAAACATATTACTTCCCAGACTTATGGATAGGTGAACAATTTGTGAATAAATGAGAGACAGAAAGCAGAATGATATGTAAAATGGATAATGTTGATTACATTAAATGAAAAAGTTTTTGTATAAATAAAACAAATGTGGCCAAAATTAGAAGAAAAGCAGAAAATTAGGGAAAAAAAATTATAGACAGTTTCTCAGATAAAGATCTCCTACCTCAACTATATAAAGGACTTTGTAAAATCTATTAAGAATATGAATAATTCTCCAATTGATAAATGGTCAAAGGATATGAACAGTTTTTAGATAAAGAAATCAAAATAATTTATACTCATAAGAGGCTCTAAATTATTGATTAGAGAAAGGTAAATTAAAACAACCTCTGAATATATCATTTTGTATTTATCAGAATGATCAAAATGATTGAAGGGGAAAGCAATAAATGTTGGAGGGTATGTGGAAAAATTGGGACACTAATTCTTTGTTGGTGGAATTCTGAACTGAACTGATCTAACTATTTTAAAGAGTCATCTGGCAGCAATAGAATTAAGAGACTGGCTCTCTCCAAGGCTACTTGAGATTTCTTAACTGCTCAATCTAATGAATTTTTGTATCATCTTTCTGCAGTCCTTAACATTGTTGAGTATATCTTCCTGCTGAATATTCTCTCCTCCCTTGCCTTCTTGACACTGGTATGCCCTGATTCTCCCTCTACTTGCCGGACTGTTTCTACTTAGTCTCTGTTGCTGAATCATTATGCATCTTCTGGGGTATGTGCCTCATGATTGTGTCCTGTGATCTCTTGTCTTTTTGCCTTATACTTTCTTTTTTTGAGATCTCATATATATTACACACAAATTTATATATTCAACTTTACATTTTCTCCCAAAGTTTACCCCTTTATCACCAATTGTCTGCTAGATATTCCTCCAGTAGACACCTGAGTGTTCCACTGGTATCTCAAACTCAACATGTCTAAGATAGAATTCACTGTATTTCTTGCCAAAGATCTCTATCCTCAAAACTTCCCTATTTCTGCTGAACTAATCTCCATCCTTTCAATCACCAAGATTCATAACCTTAGAGTCAACTTAGGCTTTTCCTTCTCCTTCAACCTTTGAAATCTAATCATTTGTATAGTCTTATTGATTTATCTCCAAAACATCTCTCTAGTCCATTTCCTTTTCTTACAGTCATGAATCTAGTTTATGCCATCAGCATATTTTGCTTGGATTATTGCAGTGGATGAGGATTATTGCAATAATTGTGTTATGGTGAATAGATCACTTACGAAAGATTCAGAATACTTGATTTCATATCTTCCTTCTCACACCTACTACCCTTGGGGCCTAGGACAAGTGACTTAGTTTCTCTTGCCCTCAGTTTCTTCAAATATAAAATGAGGGAATTGGAGTAGATGGCCTCCAAGGACTCTTTCAGCTCTAAATCTATGACTCCGTGTTTTCTTATCTGGCCCCTATCCAATCTATCTAACACATAGATGACAAATTAACATTTGTCCACAAGTCTGACCATTTAACTCTTGCTCAAAAATTTTCAGTGCTTCCCTAACATCTCAAGACATAAAATGCATTTTCGCATTTCCTGGAGCCAGGTTTCTCCTTGAGCAACTATATTTCTGTACTCATTGGTGTCCATGTTTGTCCTTGGTATAATTCTCTTTTCTGGATGTGGTATCTCCTACAAGTCCAGTCTGTGTAACACCATGGTCAATTTGTGGTGGAGGCAGAGAAGTAGATACAGGGATTAACTATCTCCTCTTCATTGCCTCAGAGCAAATCCCTTTCAGGAGCTAGATTCTGCTGCTAAAATTCTTTCACCTATTTAAAGTCCTTAGAGGCAGAGTTAATTTATTTGCTTGGCCAATTTCTTTTTGACCCAATCAAAGAGGTTCACACCTTGTAAAGATATCACAGGATGTAAACCATTTTGTTTATACATTTAAAGCTTCATAGTGTCTGCCATTGATTCAACTCAGGTATCTGGGCCATCTGTGTTTGCATTAATTGGAGTAGGGTTGTAAAATCCTCTACAGAATACTCCTGGTTGTTTCACAAAATCAATATGTCCTTTTCTGGCTTTGGGCTTTTGCAAAGGTTGGCAACTACACCTGGAATGCCCTTTCACCTCCCCTCTGTCTTTTAGCCTCTCTGTTATCCTTTAGGACTCTGCCTGAAAGCCTTCTCTTACATATAGTCTTTCCTAATTTCTTCTGTAGTTAGTATTCCATTTCTCCTCAAATTACCTTCTTTTTGCTTACCTGTTTATGTATTCTATCCCTTGGAATAAATTGTAACCTCCTTGAAGGCAAAGAATGACTTATTTTTTGTTTCTGTGTCCTCAGCTGCCTAGAAGAGTACCTCAAATATCCTAGGCACTTAATAAATCCCTATTGAATTGTAATCATGCATGTATGTAATGTAATGTGTATGATCATACCTGTTGGCTCAAACTTTATTTGTTGCAATACATATGATTTCTCAGGTATACCTGAAACTTCATATCTATATCTATATCTATATCTATATCTATATCTATATCTATATCTATATCTATATCTATATCTATCTATATCTATATCTATCTATATCTATCTATCTATCTATCTATCTATCTATCTATCTATCTAATTTATTTTTCCAAACTGTAGAAATTGCACTTTGAGGGAAAGATTTCATTTTTCCCTCAAGCTAAGCTAAGTCATCAGAGGCAACTCAATTGGAAACCTCACAATTCCCATCGATTTGGGGTTTTTTCATCATTTGTTTCATTTTTTAAAATGAAATTTCCCCTCCACATAAAATCCTATTTTCTAGTGAAGAAGAATTAATTCAAAAGCTCTTATTAATTTTAACTTTTTCCAATAATATATTTAGGTCAATAAACTAGGCAAAAATGAAACAAGCAGAAAATAGAGAGCTCTACATATTAGCAGTAGTAATGATCAACATTTCTGCAAAATTCAAACTATGAGTGAGAGAATCACACCCTAAACCTCATCACAAACATTAAGGAGCCAACTTCCTTGATGAGAAATACTTTAATCACTGGCATTAAGAGGCTGTTCTGAAGTTCTTTATAGCAATATGTATAAAGGTGGATAATGTCCAGGGGAAGAAGGGCTAATTGACAATTACCTGTACAAGGGAGTCCTCTTGGTGCATAACTGAGACATTCACAATCAACTGATCTACACTAGAAGTGGTATTTGTTGGCCAGTGATTAAAGGCTTATCTGATTTAATGAAATTGCCTAGGAAGAAACTGCCATTATTCTTGCTGATTTTATATACAGGTGCATATGTATGTATTTATGTATGTGTATATACATATAACATGAAAATATACATACACATACATGGATATATATGTTTATGTATTATAAAAACTTATACATATACATGAGAACATGCATAATATATCTTTATAGATATATATGTATATGAATGAAAATAGTATTCACTGCCCCCCAACTTAGAATGTGACACAGAGGCTTAACATCAGATCAACATCTCAACTACAGATACATCTAAATCTATGCATACTACTCCTGGTAAATAAATGTCCATAACAGAATGCAACTATACTATTCAAAATGAAAAAAAATAAAACAGAAAAAAAGCAAATCCCTTCTTCCCCCCAAACACACTCACAGTTCCCTGTGATCTGAGACAGTAGGGCTTAAATTGAGAGGAATCTTTCTCACTGGGAGTCAAGGGGGTAGAAGGAACATTTCCAGGTCATGGTCAGTGGGTCAGGATGTGAAGAATGAATAAGTTTGGGGATCTGGGAAGAATGAGCCTGCCTTGGTTAGGACTCCTATAACCTGGCTCAAGAAACAGATTCTAGGGGATTGCAGTGAAGCAGCCTGACCAGACAAATCTTTTGCAAGGCAACTAGAAATGAGCTGATATAAAGGAAAAAAAAAAACAGCTAAAACAATGGGCAACAGGGAATCTAGAATGATTAGATTTAACTCTAGTGACTTGTTTATGACAAGGATTTAGCTGTTAGGGTTTTTATAGTGCATACAAATTTCACCCTTTCCATCTGGTATTGTATCTCTCTATCTGCTCCCTGACCGTCCTGCTGTATCTATCCACTGAAATGCTTTGTAGTAAACTCTCTTCTAAAAATGGGTGTGAAAAGTAAAATGTCAGTGTCTAAATAGAACAGAAGCTATCTGAGAGTAGGGGTGGTTTTAGTTTTGTCCTCATGTTTCAAGTTCTTTAGCACAGTGCTTGAAAAATTTGTTAATATGTATTGAATTAAAATATCAAAGAGGTTGATGTTCTAGTCTGGGGAAGCCATAAAGAAAGGAGTAGAAAAGAGACAAACTGTATCGTTTCTCCTATGGATTTAAAGAATTTTAAAAAGAAGAGAAAATGGTAGCCATGAAAACTTCATAGAAGGTACCAGCTGGCTTGGTTTCAGGATCCTAGCAGAGTTCCTCCTTCCCATAAGGAACTACTGGACATTTTTGACGGGGGGTGTATGTATGTAACTGACATGATCAAAACAGCATTTCAGGAATATCACTTCTTCAAGGGTAGATAATGTCAGAGTCCCATGACCCTTGGAACGGGTATCAGAAGGTCTAAGGCACAGAGTCACAATATTGCAAAGTCTTTTGGCATATGATGTATAAGTATCTTAAACCTCCAGCACCTTGTAGTAGAATCCCTTGTAGAAGAACATCCCCAGGAATTATAAAGATGTTTTTCAGTTGTTTTTCAGCCATGTCCAACTCTTCATGACCCCATTCTTTTTTCCACAAAGATATTGGAATGGTTCACCATTTTTTTCTCCTGCTCATTTTTACATATGAAGTGAGACAAACAGGGTTAAGTGACTTGTCCAGGGTCATCCAGCTAGGAAGTGTCTGAGGCCAGATTTGAACTCAGGAAGATGAGTTTCCTGACTCCAGGGTAGGCACTCTATCCACTGGGCCACCTAACTGCTCTATATAAACAACATATGGGAACACAAACAGACATATCAAGAAAATCATTTTGGTAACTAGATTCTCCAGGGATGAATTGTTTTGCTACAGAGAGTTCTCACCTGCTTATTTGTTCTTCCTCCTAACAGCTGAAATGTGGGATGCAAAACCAGGACAACTTTGTTTTTATGGAATGGCTACAGGCAGTCTGGGTAGCTAGGTGGGCAAAAGTGCCAGACCCAGTGTCAGGAAGACTTATCTTTCTCAGTTCAAATCTGGCCTCAGATTCTTACTAGCTGTATGACTCTGGGCAAGTCACTTAACCTTGTCTGCCTCAGTTTCCTCATCTGTAAAATGAACTGGAGAAGGAAATGACAAAGCACTCCAGTATCTTTGCCAAGAAAACTCTAACTGTGGTTGGATGTGACTAAAAAATGACTGAACAACAAACAGGTGGCCTAATAGTGGAAAAGAGGCTGGTGTCAGGTTCTTTGACTGATAGCTCAGTTTCTCTTCCGTGAAATCCTCTAAATCTATGATTCTATGATACCATCAATATGAGTAGTAATCTCTCCACTGGTGCAGATATCAACCCATCCACACTCCCTCCTCCTATCTGTTTTCCATATCTTTTTGTAAATTCTTCACGGAAGAACCATACAATGACTGTGCTGGAGACCATCAGTTAGTTCATTTCATATTTTAGTGCTATCACTGCAGCACTCAGGCTGTCCATCTGTTATCTCTTACCCTTTCTATGCGTCTGGTCGACTCTCTTTTCTGGTTTTGCATTTTTTTTAACGATATCTTTTATTCCACTTCTCATACACATGTCATCATTGGTAATCTACTATAGCCCACTTATAGTCATTATGCATCTTTCCTCTGTCCTTTGAGTCATTTGCAATTGTGATACTTAAAATCTCATGGTGTTTCGTGAATCATAGCTATATACTGCAGATGGCCTCCCTGGGAGAATATTGGTGCTAAAACTATGGACTTTTGTGGCAGCAAGAAGCATAAGATCATTGAAATCACTGCACAATTTCCCAAACTGGATGCAGCCCACTCTCTTACTTCTATTCAAATTCACTTCAGCTTACTCTGTATTTGTGATGTAATGGATGAATAATGTTTGTTACCCAGATTATGACACATAGCAGATGGGCAGCCCACCCACTCAGTTTATCACCTTTCCCCCAACAACATAGACAAGTAGACCTGCCTTTTTTTTTTAAATAATGGCTATGAACTTCACTGAGCTAAATGTAGAAAGTTCTGCTTCTTGATACAACTATACAAATGATCTCTCCAAATAAGTGTATTTGGATAACTTCATTATTAATAGGGATTTTTTTTTATTTGGACTCAGTGTACGACATTTTTTATGACACTGGTGAACTCTATCATGATCTATCATGAAAGTGCCTCCTGCTTGGCAATTTACTGTAGTGACAATGGGTTGAGTTGAATCATAACATATGATATGTAGCTCTGAGGCTGGATGAGCATGATAATAGTAGCTAGCATTTATATAGTGTCTACTACCTGTCAGGGACCATGCCAAGTGCATGACCCTCATATCAACCCTGAGAAGTTTTGTTATTATCGTTTTACAGATGAGAAAACTGAGGCAAATAAGGGTTAAGTGACTAGCCTAGGATCACAGCATTTCAGGAATATCACTTTTTCAAGGGTAGATAATGTCAGAGTCCCATGACCCTTGGAACAGGTATCAGAAGGTCTAAGGCACAGAGTTACTGTTGACCTGATGTGGTACATCATCAACGTTGCAACTTGTATCTTCAGATTTGAACTCATATCTTCCTGACTCTAGACCCAGTACTGTGCCAACTAGTTGCCCAGTAATATACAATATATGTATATATTTATATACAGACACACACACACACACAATATTATTACTCAGGATGCTTATTTCTGCTTAGATACCCTTTTTATGTGCTACTGGCTTCAAAGCAGTACTGACCCTGATGATAAATCATATAAGACATATGGGTAAACATAGACAGATCACATGGGTACCTGATGGGCTTCAGAGGCAGAGAAGCCAAGACCTCACATAATAAAACAGAAGGGAGAAAAAACCTCAGACTATCATAGCTAAGCCATACTTGAAGCCTTCCCTCCTGTCTACTTCCTCTATTTTTTCACAAACCACACAGACTTTCACAAAACACAGGTAAATCTCATTTGGACATACTGGCACTGAAACCAATGTAAGCCTTGCTCAAATATAAGCTACTCTGCTATTAGGTACAAATGGAATCCATGGTTCTTTTTTTTTTTTTTGAGATGGCTACTATTATTTTTTAAACATTTATTTATTTTTAGTCTTCAACATTCACTTCCATAAGACTTTGAGCTCTAAATTTTCTCCCCTTCTCCCTCTTCCCCCTTTCCCCTCTTCCCAAGACAGCATGTAATCTGATGTGGGCTCTACATATACATTCATATTAAACACAGTTTCACATTAGTCATGTTGTAAAGAAGAGAGATGGGAGAAAGCATGAGAAAGAAGAAACAACACAAAAAGAGAGTCTATATTCAGACTCCATAGTTCTTTCTCTGGATGTGGATGGCATTTTTAATCATGAGGCTTTTGGAGTTGTTTTAGATCCTTGTATTGCTGAGAAGAGCTAAGTCAATCAAAGTTGGTCATTGCACAGTGTTGTTTTTACCGTGTACAAAGTTCTCCTGGTTCTGCCCACTTTACTTTGATT
>JAQQSU010018044.1:0-10563 GCA_028627135.1 Pseudochirops cupreus | reverse complement strand
TATTTTCTTCAATCAGGTTGTTGACTCTTTTCATGATTTTCTTGCATCATTCTCATTTCTCTTCCCAATTTTTCCTCCACTTCTCTTATTTGGTTTTCAAAATCCTTCTTAAGCTGATCTATGGCTTTTAGGCAGTCTTCATGTTTCTTGGAAGCTTTTGGTGTGGGAGTTCTGACTGTGTTGTCTTTCTCACATTCCATGCTTTGATCCTTCTTCTCCCCAAAGAAGGAATCTAGAATTTGGTTGCTGTTCTTACTTTGCTTCCTTTGCCTGCTCATGTTGGCCAGTCAACGATTTTTTAGCTCTGTGGAACTCTGCTTCCAGAGGGGAAAGCTCTGTCCCAAATCGCTGGGGTTTTCCCAGCTGCTGGAGCTATTAGGGGGCTGTCATTTTTTTGTGGCTCCCACCAGCTTTGGCTCACTGAAAACACACTGCAGGACCACCACCCCAGACCACGATCCAGATCCAGGCTGCTAAACATAAGACCACTTGGCCTCTGAATGATCACTTGCCCCCCCTGCAGTCTGCAGGCCAGGAGCTCTGACGCAGTCACGTGGAAGCAGCTGCAGGGCCGCCAGCTTCTGCGGCCTCCTTGCCCTGGAGGTGGTTTGGCCAGATGGCTTTTCTCCCCCAAGTTTAGCTGAGTTCCACTGACCTTTCACTTAGTCCTTGTTTCTTATGGCTTGATAATTCTGAAACCTGCAACAGCTGCCACTGATCCCCTCTCTTCTGAAGGCTCCAGCTGCAGCTCGTCCTGGCTGCCCCTGGGGCCGCGCAACAGTTTCAGGCTGGGCTGGTTTCGGCTGCCAGAGCTGCAATGATCTCTTCCTGCTGAGCTGCCTGCAGCAAGAGATGTATTTTTGTGAGTTTTGGAGCCCTAAAATTTGTTTAGAGTCATATTTTATGGGTATTTGAGGTGGCTATGTGGGAGTTGTGGTACCTTGCTGCTCCTATGCTGCCATCTTGGCTGTGCCCCTGAAATAAACTTCTAAGAGATTTTTCTCCTTCTCTCCTCTAACTTATCTGTCCACTCATTAACCCACCCACAAACCTATTCACACATCTCTATATCTATCCATCCATCCATCCAATCTCCCTTATGAATAGATGTATGTCACTTTTCTGAAATATCTCCAATATCTCTCTGCTTCCTAGCAAAGGAAACTCTTATTTGACCCTCCACAATATAGCACCACCTTATCATTCTAGCCTATTAGAATATAAACTACTTGAGGTCAGTGACTATTTCACTTTAGTAATTGTTCTCCAGAGCTTACCATAGGATCTAGCACATAGTAAACACTTAATAAATGCTTTTCATTCATTCACAAGTTCATTCATATCATTCTCCCCTGAATTCTATGCTCCAATCACATCAGGCAACCCTTTGCTGAAAACATCCAGCATTTCCCTTTGTTCATGCTTTCCACTATGCCTTGTATGCCCTCTTCACCTATTGAATTCCTTTCTTCTAGCCTTCAAAGCTTGACTAAAATTTTACCTCCTCTAGTAAGCTTTCTTGGATTGTCCTGGGGATTACTGCATTCCCACTTAGCCCTCCCACAGCACATTGCTTTGTATTTCTCCCTTATATTTTTATTTTATAAAATATAATGTGTTATTGATGCTTTTTTCTACTACCATTGTCACTTCCTAATGACCTTCCTTCTAACAGAATTATCTCTTGTTTAACATGGGACTGTTAAATAGATTGATTGGTCAGTCAGAGTCTAGTCCTTAGAATATGCCCAGAGGATCTAAGTGAATGTTCGATGAACTGATTTCTAGATATTCGTGATGATATGGAATGGAGACTCTCTACTGCAGAGCACATTCAGATATTCTGTGATATTCCTGTATACTTAATGCATAATAAAGAAGCCATTTGCTTAGCTGCTGAGCTAGAATTGAAAGTACACGCAAAAGGTCCCAGTGGTGAATCTCATACTCTTTCTTTGCTATTGACCATGAGCTATAAGGGTGATTCTTTGGGCTCTGGAGATTCTGGAGGAGGGTTACCCTTCTTCATCCTCCTATGCTCATTTATGACAATGGGGCCACCCATATCTAAAAGAGGGCTATTTTCTATTAAATCTTCTTTTCCTTGGTACAGTGCTTAGTCTACTGATGGGAGTCCATACTAGTTCTGGTCTACTTTCTGGCCTTCTACTTCTCTGACCTTTAAAAACCTTACACACTCAAAGAATCATCCTTACAACTTGTGACCACCAGCAAGGAAAGGGAGCAAGTATCTCCACTGGGGCCTTTTGTATGTACTCTCAATTCTGGTTCAGCAGCCAATCGAAAAACCTTTTCTTCACTACAAAGTTAGTAGTCAGGAAATCAATAACACTTGCTTATGCTTTGAAGTATAAAGTTAGACTCTTCTATCCCATATCAATGAAACCTTCTAGGAGGAGTTCACCAAACATTCACATGGGTTCCATATACACAAACCCGGGACTGGGTCCTTCTTGGTCAGTCCCTCTGTTATACTTATCACAAGTATAATGAAGCAAACCAACTCAATGTGTTAGCCTTGTCTGGTAACATATGCTTCATTCTTTAATTCTCCTCTACTACCTTTCTTCCAAGAGGAGGGAGCCACACTCCACCATCAGCCTCATGAAGTCATGATTTGTCACTGCATTGACTGAAGCTTTGAAGTCCTTCAATGTGATTTTCCTTTACATGAAGGTAGATGTTATGCAGATCGTTCCCCTGATCCTGCTTTTCTTAATCTGTCTGATGCACTTATCACATAATACTGTGTTCAAGAGTTACCTGTGTTTGTACCTTTTCCTCTTACTAGGCTGTTAGCTCTAGATATAGTTCCAAATATATATCTTGCTTCATTTAAACTTTGTATTTCCCCTAGTGCCTGGCATAGTGCTTTGCATTTAGGCCATTTGTTAAACGTTTGTTGAATTGAATTAAATAGTGAGCTATATTTTAGTGGCATCCTGAGGCAGTGAGTTCTCTAGATTAATTATTTATGCTTTCTAAATATCATTTCCTTTCATCTATTTTACATTTTCTGCCTTTGAATTCCAAGAGCAAATTCATTCAATACTGCTTTAAAGGATGCTGGTTAGGACAACAAGCTTACTAACAAGAAGGGTTATATCTGGAGAATTAGTAAAGATGGCCCTTTAAGATATGTATGATTGGTGAGTCCATAAAAATGTATTGTCACTATGAATGAGTGCCTTGCTATAGCATTGAATATTTTAGTGTTTTTTATGTATTTATTCTCCATGCGTACTTTGGGCCTAAAGAAACTTTTCCATTTTCTTTATCCTCCTTATTCATCTTTCCCCCTATAAAATATATCGGTGTCCTTAATTCCTCTCTCTGTCTCTAAGCCTGAATCCAGACAGCTTATTTTTCTTATCTTTTCCTAACTCCATGGTGGTAGACTTTTCTGTTCCTTATCTTCTCTTTGAAAAATATGACTTGTAAGATACTTTTTGGAGGTAGGAGGAAGTAAAATAAGGCCAATTTGACAGACTTGGAGGAATGTAGTTCTAAAACCAGGCCTGTTTGCAGAGGAGCAAGTATGTACCTGAGTAGCCAATCAGAAAGGATGCTGTGTGCTGATGGATTGGCTCCCTAAGCAGCAGCATCACTGAGCATTCTGCTTAGCGTTCCCTAACTACTCTACTTCAGACTTGTTTACTTTGTCCCACATTGCTGTTCGACATACCTTTTATTTGTAGCCTTTAAAATACGACCTACCTTTTAGAGCCTGTCAACCTACTCTGAATTTCAATGGCCATGCTTCCTAGATCTCCCTCTGTCTCTGTCCCTCTGTCTCTGTCTCTCTGTCAGTCTTCCTCTTGGTCCCTCTATCTGCTTTTCTTCTTGTTTCTGTTTTTGTTCTTGTTCTTCTCTTTTTTTGTCTTCATTGTTCCCTCTCTGTTTTTCTGTCTCTCTCCTCACCCCTCAGCCCTCAGTTATATCAAAGGCAAGAACAGCCTCAGTTAGGAAGATCTGGATTCAGCTCTATTCTGAGTCAGATCTAATTCAGGCCAATCCACTGATTCGCACTCAGGGTTAGAATGAAATACACACTTGTAGAACATCTAACATCTAATAACAAAAAATAGAAGTTAACAGAAGTAGAGAAAGGACATTTATAAGAATATAGTACTAGTTAAGGTAGAAGTAGCTCTTTTCCACTCCATACTGAAAAAGAAATATGGTGTGAGTAGCTCAGCAGTGGCATCATCCATCAGGTCTTAAGGGTTGAATGTTTCTGTGCCTTAGATGATTGGGAAGCTAGTTTGAAGTCTAGTTCCTTGGATCAATCAACTGTTTAGATGGGATTTCCCCTCTTTTTAGGAAAAAAAAAACCTAGCTAAGTCTATGTGACTGGGACCTTATATTTCTCCTACCACTGAGTTCATCTTAATCTCTCCAAGTAAATTGGAGAGAGAAAAGGCACTGACTTCTGAAAGCGGGTTGCCATTTTCTTCAATTCCCTTCTTCATTATTCTTATTGAATCTTGTAACCTTGGTTTCTTCCATCATTATTAGTCCATGTATGAAGCTATATACAATTAGGACATGGATGCTACAAATATGTAAAGGTCTAATTCATTCACTTATTCATTCATTGAATCATTCATTCAGCAACTATTTACTATGTATCCAAAATGTGAAAGTCATTTTTTTTTGGTTCTTTTTTCCAAAGGAGGTAGTCACCACACTCAAGTAGTTGGAGACACTTACTACGTATACAAAAAAAGAAACTTTTGTTGTGAGCTTGAATATACTCACAGTGGGAGACAGTATGATACAGTGTAAGAATTTAGCAATCCTGAGTTCAAACCACAGCTCTGTCACTTGCTAGTAGTGTGACCTTGGACAAGTCATTTTAGCTCTTTGGAACCTGTTTTTTTTATTTGTAAAACTGGGGTGAAAATACTTGCATGACCTACCATGAGGCTGTGAAGTTCAAGTAACATAGTGAATTGGTTGCAAAGTAAGTCAACTGTTTTGTAAACTAAAAGGCACTATATGAATGTAAATTATTATTAATAAAGAGATTTGGTGAATGGGCTAAAACTGTGGATTAGGAAACTGAGGTTGTTATTGCTTTCTCAGCATTTGCAACTTTATCTATGCAGACAAACTATAGCAGAGAATTGCCCTAACTGTGTATATTTCTATTTCATAACTTTGGATATGGGAGGAATCTCAGATATTTTCTTATCCGACCCCTTCATTTTACACAGAAGGAAACAGACTCAGAGAGGGGAAGCCTGAGGTTACATGGGTAGTATATAAGAACTGGGAATTAAACTCAGGTTCTTTGACTCCAAATTTAATACCCTTACTACACTTTGTAGATAATTCAGAAAAAGAGCAATTTAGATATTAGCACAGATTAGGAAGAAAATAAAATAGCTGTTGTTTGTTAGTGATTCTCAAACATTTTGCCATCCTGACCTCCATTTGGATTTTTGTATGCCTTTAGCCACTTTAAAAACAAACAAATAATCTAATTAGTTAATAAGAATATATTTATTGAATACTTACTGTTGTAGAAGCCAAGGGTAATTTCTTCTTCTGGTGTCTCTCAGCACTCTTTGTCTCTTCTAGGTACTGACCATGTTCTAATTATTATTGTTACCTTTGTACAGAGCTCTTCCCTACTGGACTGTGAGCTCCTGGAATATAGAGATCCTATCTTATTCACCTTTACATCCTTCAGGCTTAGCACAGTGGTTTGAACATAGTAGGTTTTAATAGATCTTGAATGCTTAGGGTGGGAGGATAGGAGAGAATATAAAATAATTAGAAGAGCGATATTTGACCTTTTGATTCTGATAAATTTAACTCAATTCAAAAATTGAGTTATTAAGCACTTATTAATAAGCACTTATTAAATACCTATTATGTATAAGGTACTGTGTTGGGTGCTAACTACAGAAAGAAAGAAAGAAAGAAAGAAAGAAAGAAAGAAAGAAAGAAAAAGAAAAGAAAGAAAGAAAGAAAAAAGAGAAGGATAGAAAAGGAAAGAAAGAAAGAAAGAAAGAAAGAAAGAAAAGAGAAAGAGAAAAGATAAGGAAAGGAAGGAAGGAAAAAAGAAAGAAAGGAAGGAAGAAAAAGATTTCATGTACTAATAGGATTTGTATTCTGTTGTAGAATAAAACGTACACTTTGTGTAGATAAATCCAAAGTTAAAACTAAGTAATTTCCAGAATGCGGGGGTGGGGGTGGGGGAAAGAATATTAAAACCTGGATGGGGATTGGAAAAGACCTCACATGAGGGTGGCATTTAATTTCTTCTGGAAGGGAGCTAAGAATTTAAGGAGGTAAGATTGTGGAAGGAGTATTTCAGTCAGAGAAGATAGCCTATACAAAAGCTTGGAGGCAAAAAAATACTGTTGTGTACAGATAATAGCAAGCAAACCTTCTTGGCTGGAAAGCAGAGTGTATGAAGGGTATAGATGTGAAATAAACCTGGAAAAGTAAGATGGAGCCAGATTGTGAAGTACTTTAAATGATGAAAAGTGACTTTGTATTTTATCTTAGAAACAACAAGAGCCTATTCTAGCTTCTTGAGCAGATGTGATCAGACTGGTGCTTTAGAAAGAATATTTTGGGAATAGAATGGAAGGTGGATTTGAGAAGGGGGGGCCTAGAGAGTGGAAGGTTAATTAGGAGTTTAATAGTAATAGCACAGGAGCTAGAGGATTAGGAGTTGAACTTGGGAGTAAAGTGGAGACATGGAGGATCATCATGTAGGTGGAAAGAAAGGGATGAATGCAAGATATTTTATGGTGGAGAGTACTAATAAGATTTGCAAACTGGTTGATGTGGTGTGTAAGGGATGGTGAAGAGTCAAGGATGGCCCTGACCTTGTGAACCTGGGTAATGGACCCATGTGGTGCACTCAATACAAATAGGTTACTTAGGAGTAGGCATGAGTTTACAGAGAAAGACAAGTTCTATTTTGGAATTGTTCATTGTGCTAATTGATAGTCAAATTATTTCAAGCACAATCCAAAGGAATGATAGTCAAAAGAATAGAGATAGTAATAGTGGGAAGATAATTTGGAGTCAGATGACATGAATTCAAATTCCTGCTCTGTTATTTACTACCTGTGTGACCTTAGGCAAGTAATTCTACTTTTCTGGGCTCAGTTTCCTTATAGGACACTGGTATAAGTAGCAGTAGAAAACATACTAGATCTCAAACCACAGGGTCTAGATTCAAACACTAGCTCTATTATTTAATACTTTTGCAACCATAGGCACACAACTCAGTTTCTTCATCTGTAAAATGTAATGATTGAACTAGATAAAGAGTTTTTATTCTGGGGTACATGGAACCTCAAAGGATTTGTGGATAGATTTCAGGGGGGTCCTTATACTTGGAAGGGAAAATAATTACATCTTTATTTTCACTAACATCAAACTGAAATTTAGAATTTCCATCAATTATCAATTTAAAAAAAATTATTCTGCAAAAGGCTTTAAGAAGATTCTGCCAAAGAGATCTATGGCATAAAAATGTTGAGAATCTCTGCATTTAAATAAACTCTAAATCCTATATAATTCTAAATCTATGAACCTATGATCTGAATAAAGGGGACTATTGGATGAGATGACCTCGAATGTCCTTTTCTAAAAAAATATGAATCCTGAAGAGGCAGCTGAGTGGTGCAATATATAAGAGCACTGGACCTGAAGTCAGGAAGACTTGAGTTCAAATCTAGTCTCAGATACTTCCTAGCTGTGTGATCCTGGGCAAATCATTTAACTTTTGTCTTCATCAGTTTCCTCAGCTGTCAAATGGGGATAATAATAGCAATTATCTCACAGGGTTGTGAGGATCAAAATAAGACAACATTTATAAAATGGTTAGCATATAGTAGGTGCTTAATAAATACTTTTTTGGGGGGTTTGTTTGTAATAAGCGAACCAAACAGTAATAGAAAGTCTCATGGAAGATATAGTGTTGGCAAGGAGGCCTTAGTTAAATTCCTATTTGAACAGAAAAGGAAATGGACTGGTCCTGTGCAAGAGTGAAGTATAACAGTTAGACAGCTCTGTGGTATACTTAATGTCTAAGAAATATTAAGATATTTAGATGAAATCCTGTAGTGTGCTGGGTAGAATACTGATAATCCAATATGGAAGACTGAGATATACACAACAGTCCATTTGAAATAGTATGGATGGTTTGTGATCTGCATGAGGGAAGGGAATAGTTGAGATAATAAAATCATGAATTCCAAAATATCAAAGTAGCAAACGAATACATATGTGTTAAAGGATGCAGATAGAATTAAAGCAGAAAAGGAACAGAGTTAATGTACTGTTGCTGTGTAGCATTGGGCCAATTTTTTTTCATTTTATTTGTCTGTACAGTGAAGGGCCTGGACAAGATGTTCCCTGAAAATCTGATTTTAAGCAGAAGTTGGGATAATTCAGGAAGCATTCTGTTTTCCCCCCTGAATTGTGCACAAATTCAGATAACTATACCATAAAAGTTACATTCTTTCCATCACCTCCTGCCAGAGGCTTCTAGCAGGTGGTACATTAGTAGAAATATTTACATAGAGATGATAAAGAGGCATTTTATTTTCCTCCTAATCCATGTTACACCTTAATTGCCTTATGGAAAAATCCTTTTTACTTCTCCTTCTTTCTCTCTGGAAATACATAACTCATAGCTGCTGGTAAATATTATTACAATGTTCTGGCTCAGCATGATGATGTTTTATTGCTGGGATAGGGTTTGATTAAAGATTTCAGCAGAGTTTGGGCATGTTTACCTAAAATGTGCAGAAAGTTTTCAGACCAGGAGAACTATTTGCCTATGGTCTTTTTAGTCATACAATGTTTTCCTTTTGTTCTTCTTCTTCTTCTTCTTCTTCTTCTTCTTCTTCTTCTTCTTCTTCTTCTTCTTCTCCTTCTCCTACTCCCTCTCCTCCTCCTCCTTCTACTTCTCCTTCTCCTCCTATTCCTCTTCCTCCTCTTTCTCTTTGTCCTTCTCCTCTTCTTCCTCTCTCTCCTTGTCCTTCCCTTCTCTTTTCCCTCTTCCTCCTCTTCCTCCTACTTCTCTTCCGGCCCTTCCTCATCTTCCTCTTTCTTACTTTCTCTCCTGTCCTGTCCTGTCTTGTCCTCTCCTCTCAACAGGCCCTTACCCATATAGAGGTCATAGTCTCCTTGTTTGTCCCCTTTCTGACCCCTGTTTCTGCTGTTCAGAGCTTTAATACTTTTTCCTATTCTCTTTCCCTATTAAGATCAGCCCTAAAAAATTGACATTGGTCACATAATCCAAATTTGTCTAATTTTACCTTGACCAATGCCAGTTCACATTAATACCACTGACAAGCCTCTTGTCAATATCATAAAATCCCACTCAGACACTGCAAATTGGATGATAACTTTTTTCCCCTTGAATGTTGTTTCACCTAACATTAAACTTTTTCAGAGCTAATTGCTGATGTTGTATTGGTATACTTCTAATTTAGTGTTAATCTAGGAGCATTTTTACTTGAAGTCTTCCCTCCACTTGTGGAATAAAAGGCTCTATCTCTTCTCAAAGGGATTTCAAATATCAATGAGTAGATAGCTGAGATATTTTAAGGGGTCAATGTTTTCTTTATACCTGTAATCTTACCTATTTATGCTAAAACCTGGCCCTCCTTATATTCAGCTACATGTTTTTCTTTTAAAAATAAAACCAATCACCATTTCCTCTTCTCCCCCCAGCAAGCTCTGTGAAAATGAACAACTAGCCATTGTCCCATTTGTAACAAACCTTCATACACACAAAGCAATTTTAAAGCCACTGTTTTCTCCCTTCAGCTAACAACTCTGATTCTTTTAATTCTTTTTCATAGATAACGTTTTGCTGCATTGCTTGCTCTGGTCGATCTTTTGTAAATCATTAGAGACCAAAAAACCCCCATATACCTTTAATAAGTGCCTGGCCAAGGAGAGGAGAACTAATTATCAGATCTCATATGGCAATACCCATTGCTATATTTCAACATCATGAAGCTCAGGATTAGATTTATCCTATATAAAAAAGAACATGAGGTCTTTAAATGATCATATTATAGCATGTTGAAAAAGCAATACATGGTTTATTCACACTCAGTTTGTCCCCACAATGACCCTGTTTCTTTCATCTATCTTTTCTTTGCTTTGCTTTTTGTCCCAAATATTTGAAACTTCTCAGTTTTCTCTCTTGAACTTCATTCTGTGTTGATGGTCGTTTTCTCTACTGTGTCATGTTTGCTTTGAATTCTATTCCTAACTTCTGAATCACCACACTCAAATTGGCATCATTTGAAACCTTAATAATCATGGACTTCACTGTATAATTAATTTTATTTTATTTTATCTTTTTTTATGTTTATTTTTTTATTTATTTTTTAAATTTTATTTTAGTTTGCATCATTCATTTCTACAAGATTTTGAGTTACATATTTTCTCCCCTTCTTTCCCCTGCCCACTGCCCCAAAACAGCCATCCCAGTGTATCCCCCTTCCCCCAGTCTATTCTCTCCCATGTCACTTTTTGGTAGGGCAGGAT
>JAQQSU010018043.1:0-10563 GCA_028627135.1 Pseudochirops cupreus | reverse complement strand
AAGGAATCAAGGGTTTGGGAGCTGTTCTTACTTTGCTTCTTATGCTTATTCTTACTCATGGTTGTTCAGACCATGATTTTTTTTTTTAATCTCTGTGGGGCTCTGCTTCCAGAAGGGAAAGCTCTTTCCCAAATCACTGGGGTCCTCCTGGCTGCTGTAGCTCTCAGGAAGATGCTGGGAGTCTTCCTAAATACTTCCGGCATACTGGATAATAAAGACTCCAAGATGGAGGCCCAAGATGGCGATCCGGATCCAGGCTGCTCAACATGAGAGCACTGGCCTGAAAACAATCGCGAAGTCCCCCTGCTGTCTGCAGGCTGCAGGTGGGAAGCTACAATGCGGAGGCAGGTGCAAAACCTCTGCCTTTCACTTTTCCTCTCTGCAGGCCTTTGGCCGGACTGCTTATCTCCCCCTTTCGCAATTTCCACTCGCAGCTTCAGCTAATCTGCTCACCTGAGAGGCTCCTCCACTCCTCCTGTCCAGTCGCCCCCGAGGCACAGCCGTGGCTTCAGGGCAGGCTGGTTTCGGTTTGCAGTGCTGATATGGTTCCTCGTAGCCGAGCTGACTTTAGTGGGAAGTATCTTTTTGTGTATTTTGGAGTTCTAGGATTGGTTTAGAGTCCTGTTTTATGGGTATTTTGGGGTGGCTATGTGAGAGCTGCGATATGTTGCTGCTGCTACGCTGCCATCTTGGCTCTGCCCCAATCCTTCTTAATCTCAGTGTTTCCCCTGAGACTACTCCTGATTTAGACTGTATGTATCTCGTTTGTAGTTGATTATTTACATGTTGTCTTTCACATTAGTCTTTGAGCTCCTTCAGAGTAGAGACTGTTTGTTGTGGTTTTACCTTTATTTGTATTCCAAGGGATTAACATAGTGCCTGTATATGCTTGTTGACCTGACTATTGAGCAGGGGGTGTAGATGGTCAGGGATATACTTAAGGAAAACCTAAACACTCAGGTAACTGTGTGGAGAATGGGTTGAGGGAAGGAGAGGCAAGGAACTAATGTAGCAGGTTATTGCAATAGTCCAAGTGAAAGATGGTCAGAAGACAAACTAATATGGTGGTTAAAAGAGTATAGACATCAGCATGGGTTAGCCAATGTTTTGGGAATAAGATCAACAAGATTTGGCAATTGATAGGATATGTTCCTGGTCTATTAAATTTCTCATGGATTCCTGTCATTCCACTACTCTTTCTGAAGACAATTTGTGAAGAGTTTTGATACTAAAGATAGATAACTGAAGAAATTCTGTCTTTTTCACCTTGCCACATCAGAGCAGGATGATGTTAGTTACCATAAATACAAAACAAATAGAAACTGCATATTTCAATGAATAATCATATTCCATTACATTAGTATTGATGTGGTACAAAGCAAAAGATATGCTGCAGTCCTTGGCTTGAAGGAACTAGCTATACTGGTGAGGAAACACTTATACACATGAGATATTTTTAAGGACAGTGTGTTACTAAATGGAATTTAAGAGCTAAATTGTGGAATTTCCATGATTACTATAGGAGTTAATAAGGGAAAGAAAAATATGAAGTGATCACAGAAGACTTTCTGGAGGAATTGAGTTGCAGATGACTGAGAGGTTGAGTATTGACTGGATGTCAAAGGCAGAAGACCCAATAAACATAAACAATAAAAAATGATATGAATTAATCTTTCAGCATCCAATGTATAAATAAGTGAAGCAATTCTTTGGCATCACTGAGGGGTAAAAAATAAATAAATAAAAGTGCTCCTTACACCTTATTTTGTATGCCTGATTTCTCTTTCCTCCTGATACGTGCTCACATGAAATAATTATACTAGCGAGGGCAGCATTTAGACAATTGAGTGTGCCAAAAATTTAATTAGATAATTAGTTTATGTGCAGTTACATGGAGAGGAGACTGTAATAAAAGAAGATTGTCTTCTGCTTGGTGCAGGTAAATGATTCTTTCTAAGGCTCTTTCTTGTAAGCAAGTCTGCTGATTTGAATATGGAAATTAATACTTGAAAACCTATATGAAGGGGTTAATATAGGATGACTTAGGCTCTAAGACACTTGAAGGAAAACAGATGCAAGGAAGCAAAAACAATGAAAAGACTCTGATGATTGAAGTGTGGTTTTAATGCTTAGATACTGCTCTGAATTTCTTTTTCCATTTTTTTCCCAAAAGGGGTAGGTATTTTCACAAATAAAGAGGTATGACACTAATGCTCAAAATTTTACAGCAAACTCAAGAAGTCCAAATCTTAAATTTTATAATCTCTTAGCATCTCTGCGCATCTGGGTCTCTCTTCTTATGCCTTTGCATGTGATACAATCAAGTTTCAAATAGTGATGTAAGTAATCAAGAAAAAGAAGAATAAATTCATTTATTTGGTTTGAAGAAAAATCATTAAATGAATTTGGAATCAGAGAACTTGGGTTCAAATGCTGCTTCTTCCATGTAGTAAATAATAAGTAAATAAACTTGTCTTCAGCAAGTTACCAAATCTTTTAAGGCCTCAGTTTCTTTTTTTTTTCAAATTTTTCAAATTATGTTTTTTAACACTTTTAAGAAAAATATTGGTTCCAAATTCTTTCCCTCCCTCTGTCCTTTCCCTAATCTATTGAGAAGTCAAACAGTATGATATCAATTTATACATGTAAAGTCATGCAAAATATATAACATATTACTGATGGTGCAAAAAAAGGAAAAAAAGCGAGAAATAAAGTGAAAAAAATATACTTCAGTCTATACACAGAGTTCATTATTTTTCTCTCTGGGAGTGGATAGTATTTTTTCATGGTCCTTTGAAATTGTCTCAGACAATTGTCTTGATGATGATAACTGTTTTCCACAGTTGATCATTATTACAATATTGCTGTTACTGTGTACATTTTCCTGATTCTCCTCACCTTACTTTGTATCAGTTGATGTAAAACTTCCCAGGTTCTTCCATAACCATACTGTTTGTCATTTCTTATAGAACAATTGTATTACATCACAATCATATAGCAGAACTATATTTCCCAATTGATGGTCATCTCCTCACTTTTCAGTTCTCTACCAGCACCCCTTTTGTTTAAATCATTTACCCTTTTTTTAAAAATCTTACTTAGTATACCAGGTGAAATGTTGATCTATACCCAATTTCTGCTAAACTCTTATCAGTTGTCACAACAGTTTTTGTCTAATAGTGAAATATTGTCCCAAGTGCTTGGATTTGGTGGTTTATAAAACAGTAGATTACTATGGTCATTTAATAGTGTGCATTGTATGCCTAATCTACTACACTGATCTAGAACTCTGGCAAAAGCTGGATTGCCTTTTTCCTTTGTTACATAGTGTGAAATCTGGCAATATTAGACTTCCTTCCTTCAGATATTTTCATTGAATCATTGATATTCTTGGTCTTTTGTTCTTCCAGATGAATTTTGTTATTATTTTTCTTATTCTATAAAACAATTGGTAGCTTAATTATGTTGGCTTTGATTAAGAAATGAAATTGTCCTACAGATTTCTTTCTCTTTTTGCTCTCCCTGTTTTAGGAATAAAAACTATATTTCCATCATAAAGGAATGTGGTAGAATTTCTTTTGATTTTTTTTTGAAAGTTTATATGTATTTAGATTAATTGTTTCTTAAATATTTTGGAAGAAGTTAATTGTAGACTCATTTAATCCTGGATACATACATCCATACACACACACACACACACACACACACATATTTATTTATTTGTTTGTTTATTTATTAAGGAGCTCATTTATGACTTGTCCAATTTCTTTTTCCAAGATAAGATTTTTAAGTATCCTTTTTTTTCTCGTTGTTGATCTGGGCATTGTAAACTTTTGTAAATACTTAGTCATTTAACTTAGGCCATCGATTGTACTGGCATATAATTGTGAAGAATATTTCTTAATAATTGCTTTAAATTCTTCTTCATTAATGATGCACTCACCCATTTCATTTTTGAAACTGGTAATTTGATTTTCTTCCTTCTTTTAAAAATCAAATTAATAAATGGTTTATCTATTTTATTTCTTTCATAAAACGAGTTCCAAGTTTTATTTATCAGTTCAATTGTTCTTTTTAACTTTTATTTTTATTCATCTCTCCTTTGTTTTTTGAGATTTTCATTCTGGTGTTTATTGGGGATTTTTAGTTAAGTCTTTTTCTATTTTTTTTTAGTAGCATGTCCAATTTTTTAATCTGCTCTTTTTCTCTTTTATTGATACATGCATTTAAAGATATCAGTTTTCTTCCAAGTACTTGCTTTGGTGATATCCCACAGATTTTGTCTTCTTGTTATCCTCTTTAATGAAATAATTGATTCTTTCTATGATTTGTTCTTTAACCCACTGATTATTTAGGATTTGATCATTTGTTTTCTAATTAATTATAATCTATCTTTCTATGGTCCATACTCAATACATTTTATTGCCTTGTGGCATGAATAGGTTGCATTTGATATTTCTGCTTTATTGCATTTGGTAATGAGGTTATTTTATGCCATAATGCATAGTGTTTAATTTTTTTGTGAGTGTGCCATGTAAAGTTGAGAAAAAGGCATATTCTACTCTATTCCCATACAGTTATCTCAGAGGCCTTTAATATATAACATTTCTAAAATTCTATTTATCTCCTTAATTTTTTTTCTCATTTATTTTATGATTAGGTTTATCTTGTTTAGTTGAGGTTCTACACTCTTATAGTTTTACTATTTTCTATTTTCTTATCTTTTCCTTTAATAACTTGTATTCTATGCCATTCACTGTACATAAATTAAGTATTTATATTACTTCATTGTCTACAGTTACTTTTAGCAGGATATACTTTCCCTGTTTATATCTTTCAATTAGATTTATTTTGATTTTGCATTGTCTGAGATCATGATTGTTACTCCTTTATTTTTTACTTAAGTTGAACCATAATAGATCCTATCCCAGCTTCTTATTTAAACCTCGTATGTCACTCCATTTCAAATATTTTTTCTTATAAGGAAGATTTAAAACAATTTTTTTTCTAATATATTCTGCAATTTGCTTGTTTTATGGGTGAATTCATCCCATTCACATTCATAACTATGATTACAAACATAACTATGCATTTTCCTCTATACTCTTTTCTTCCTGTTAATCCTTCTGTGTCTCTATTACCTTACCCCTCCACAAAAGTCTGCTTTGCTCCTAACAATTGCCTCCCTTATCCACATTTTCTTTATCACCCCTCCTTTTTTTCCTTTTTTTTTTCCACTTTTTTTTGGAGGGCAATTGGGGTTAAGTGACTCGCCCATGGTGACACAGCTAGTTTTGTGTGTGTGTGTGTGTTAAATGTCTGAGGGCTGATTTGAACTGAGGTCCTCCTGACTCCTGGGCTCTATTCACTGTGCCACCTAGGCGCCCCTCCTCCATTTTTTTTTTTTACATCTCCTTCCCTTCTATTTCCTTGTTGGATGACCTGGGAGCTCTGGAATTTAGATATAGTATTCCTGGAAATTTTTATTTTGTGATCTGTTTCAGTACCTGATAAATGGATTCTTTCAATATCTATTTTACCCTCTGGTTGTAGGATATCAGTTAATTTTCCTTCACAGTTTATTAAAATATGAAGCCTGCAATCTTTCTTTGATAATAGCATTCAGGCAATATAATATTATCTCTTCTCCATTTTCTTGGGCTAGAAAAAAATGTCTCCTCCCTACCATTCATTGGCAACACCACTCCAGAATTTAATTTTAAATGTTATTTTAAAGTTCTTTGGAGGGGAATGTTGGAAGAATTCAAGGCTTCCTCTACTCTGCTATCTTGACTTTGGCCTTTGAAGTTCCAGCTCGGTTTCTCAATTTATGATATTCACACATCTGTCTAGAAGAGTTGAGTTGACCAATGAACTCAATGAGCTCAAAGGAGTCCCTTTTATTTCTAGAATCAAATATGAAATATTATTTGGCATTAATGCTAAACTGGCTCCTTCCAACCTCTCATCCTTCTTATACCTTAATCCCCTCCATGCACTCTACATTCTAAATACACTGATCCCCAAACATGATACTACATTCTTATCTCCAGTCTTTTGAACTGGCTGTCCCCAATGTCTTGAATGTTTTCCTCATCTTGCCTCTACCTCTTAGTTTCACTGACATTGTCCAAGTTTTTTTTTCAAATATTATATTCTGCAGGGGGTCTGTTCATTCCCATATCCCTAATTGTTTTTTACTCATTTCAGTTATATCCAACTCTTTATGATGCTGTTTGTGGTTTTCTTCACAAAGACACTAAAGTGATTTGTCATTTTCTTCTCTACTTCATTTTACAGAAGAGGAAACTGAGACAAACAGGGCTAAGTGACTTGTCCAGAGCCACACAGCCAGTGAGTGTCTGAGACTGGATTTAAATTGAGATCTTCTTGAATCAAGGTCAGTACTCTCACCACTGTACCCCCCTTGTTGCCCTACCAGGAGTGGAGAACATATTCTAGGTCCTTGGGTGCGGCCTTTTGATTGAGTCCAACTTTTATAGAACAAATGTTTTTATTAAGGAGATTTGTTCTGTGGAGTTTAGATTCAGTAAAAAGGTCATATTTGAGGATCAAGGGGGCCACATGTGGCCTAAAGGCTACAGGTTTCCAGCCCTGCATTGATTTTTTAATGTCTTTGTTTCAGATTACCTTTCCTTTGAACATATCTTGTATGTATCTATTTATGTACATATTGTCTTTCTCATTAGAAGTTCTTTGAAGGTGGGCGCATTTATTTTTGCCTTTCTTTGTATATTCACCCCTTAACCTGACACACAGTAAACACTTCATAAATACTCATAGATTGACAGACTAATCGCAAGAATATAACTTAGCAATAGTACTTTATAATAGGAAAGTATCACCAGTGTTACCACACACTTAACAAGTTAATTTCCACATCATGAACTAGCTAGGTGAACACAAGGAGTATGATTATTCATGGGGAGAAGCTAGCCTATGTTTAAAAAAATGACTTTAAAGGATAGACAAAATAGATAGCTTAATGTAACACTTCCTGAAAATTGACTTTTTCTGTTATAGCAATGTCATTGTTCTAGAGAAGGTGCCACCCATCTAGGCTTTCTCATCTTGTTTCAATTCCCCATTCCTCTGCCTACTTTCCATCAATAACCAATAGAAGATTTACCAAATACTTTGAAAGTCTTTCTGTTTTTCATCATCACCATTCTCCTCTTCCTCCCTGTCCTCTTTTTCCTCTTTATCAGCTATCTAATCTGGTTTCAATGGGTGTCAGTTGGGATATTAACCATATTAGTTAAATAATAGATTGTTGAAGGATTAAGGTTATTTGTTGTCATTGTTTTTTAACCAGACCTTGGGTTTTATCAGTGTAGGGAACTCCTACTAACATTTCAGATCAGCTACTGCTCTGAAACTTCTATTCTTATATGAGACTGTGGGGTATTAAGTGATTTAGTCATAAAGCCAATATGAATCAGAGGTGGGATTTGATCTCTTGTCTGCCAAATTCTGAGGTTATTCACCTAACCATTACACCAGTCTAGTAGTTATTATTTTCGATAATATTTTCATGACTAATATGAAATTGATATCAATACTCATGAGGATCAGGCACCATATTATACATGAGGAAACTCTTTAAATGCTGGTATCCCCACCACACAAAAATTGCCATCACACACACACACACACACACACACACACACACATGCACACACACACGCACACACACACACACACACACACACACACAGACTCTCCTATAAAAAGTAGGTCTTGGCAAGTTAGAGATTGTTTTTTAGTTTTTATTTTTTATCACTAGCTCTTGGCACAGTACCTGGCATATATTTGCCATTTAATACATGATTTCTGATTACAATGGCAATGATGATGATGATGATTTCACACTTCTATCCTGTCATTGTCATTTTTATATTTAATATTATATGAAATATTGCACAGGTGGTGGGAATGATGAGTTTTTATAATTAAATATAAGGTATGAGATGTTAAGTTCATCTCATATGGACTCATTGCAACTGTCTCTGGGATAACTCTAGTATCAAACAGGTATAATATGTACAGTCTTTGAACTTTTATTTTAAAAACATTTCATTTCATTCAGTTTAGAAATTATGAATATTTGGCATGGTAAAATCCATTAACATATTATTATTTTTTCTTTAATTATGATGGGCAAACACCTCACCTTGGAGATTTTAAGTAACACTCCTATCTATAATGATGTTTATTTCAGAAAATTTTGAGGGATTGAATATCTATGAATATTTGCATATTTGTATCTCTGGTTAATAATCTGATGTCAGGAATTATTTTTTAATTACACTGTATCTACAGGGGCTATTAGTTGTATTTCTGCCGTCAATCTAAAAATATTTTTCCATCAAATATCTTGTTTATTTTTTTATCAGAAGAAAAGAACCAATTTTTGCCACAGGCAAATGTACTTGAATACTAAAGTTGGTTGACTTTATCTGTGCTTATATTGCCAAGTTCAACACGATTTGGAATTTGATAAAACAACAACAATGACAACATATATTCTTAGTATTTCAGAGGCAAAAGTAAATGATTTTTCTAACAAAAATATTCTCAATCAGTTACTTTTCAGATTGATTTGAAAGAGAAATATATTTCTGGTATACCATAGGTGATTACATTAAAACATACTTGTCTTTATTAATATTAATTAAGTTACATAAAAATATTGAAGTTCATTATGAAACCATTTAAAATGTCTTCTGTTATTCATTCTGAATTTATCTCTTCTTCCAACCCACTAAAAGTTTCTTTATAAGAAAAAGCAAAAGGAAGACAAAGTAATAAACTAACGAAAACATTTTCTGACGGTGTATGTGTTATTAACACCAATAGCCCCCTATATTTTCAATCAAAAGGAGGACCTACATTTTTTTCACCTCTTTTTCAGAAACAAGTCTGAAGATTATTTTAAAGAAAGGGCCTTTTGTCACAAAGACTTGCAGCTAAGAAAAATGTAGGTTTGTCTTTTTCTTTTTTAAAAAATATTTATTTACTTATATTAGTTTTCAACATTCACTTCCATAAGATTTTGAGTTTTAAATTTTCTCTCCATCCTCCTCTTCCCCCCTTCCCAAGGCAGCATACAATCTGATATAGGCTTTATGTATACATTCATATTAAACATGTTTTCACATTAGTCATTATGTAAAGAAAAATTGGAATTAATGGGAGGAACCACGAGAAAGAAGGAAAAAAACAAAGAAATCAAAGAAAAGGGGAGCAAATAGGATACTTCAATCTAAATTCAGACTCTAAAGTTCTTTCGCTAAAGGTGGATACCACTTTCTATTATGAATCTGTTGGACTTGTCTTAGATTCTTGAATTACTGAGAAGAGTTGTCTGTCAAAGTAAGCCATCATACAATATGACTGTTATTGTGTACAATGTTCTCCTGGTGTGGTGGCTAGGTGGCACAGTGAATAGAGCACCGGCCCTGGAGTCAGGAGGACCTGAGTTCAAATCCAGCCTCAGACACTTAACACAAAAAACTAGCCATGTGACCTTGGGCAATTCACTTAACCCCAATTGCCCTCCAAAAAAAAAAAAAGAACAGTTGCTTTACAACTCTTTAGGGACAGGTAGGTGGTGCAGTGAGTAGAGCACTGGCCCTAGAATCAGGAGGACCTGAGTTCAAATCCGTCCTCAGACATTTGACACACTTGCTTGCCATGTGACTTTGGGCAAGTCACTTAACCCCAATTGCCCTGCAAAAAAGCAAAAAAAAAAAATGTTCTCCTGGTTCTCCTTTTTTCACTCAGCCACAGTTCATATGTCTTTCCAGGGTTTTCTGAAGTCTGCCTGGTCATCATTTCTTATAATGTGGTAGTATCCCATTACAGTCATATACCACAACTTGTTCCATCATTCACCAATTGATGTACATCCCCTCAATTTCCAGTTCTTGGTCACCATCAAAAGAGTTGCTATAAATATTTTTGCACATGTGAATTCTATTCCTGTTTTTATGACCTCTTTGGGATACAGACCTAGAAGTAGTATCACTGGATCAAAGGGTATACACAGTTGTATGGCCTTTTTGGGATAGTTCCAAATTGCTCTCCAGAATTGTTGGATCGGTTCACAACTCCAAAAACAATGCATTAATGCTGCAATTTTCCCACATCTTCTCCGATATTTGTAATTTTTCCTGTTTTGTTATATTAGCCTATCTGACAGTTGTGATGTGATACCTTGAGCTGTTTTGATTTGCATTTCTCTAATCAGTAGTGATTCAAAACAATTTTTCATGTCACCATAGATAGTTTTATTTTTTTTCCTATGAAAACTGCCTGTCCATATCCTTCGACCATTTATCAATTGAGGAATGACTTGTGTTTTTATAAGTTCAACTCTGCTCTCTCTATATTTTAGAAATGAGACTTTTATCAGAGACCTTGACTGTAAAAATTGTTACCCTTCTTTGTGCTTCCCTTCTAATCTTGGTTGCATTGACTTTGCTTATGCAAAAACTTTTCAATCTAATGTACTTTCTCAATTTTTCTCTCCATCTTATC
>JAQQSU010018042.1:0-10563 GCA_028627135.1 Pseudochirops cupreus | reverse complement strand
TACATCTATATATCTATATCTATATCTATATATGTGTGTGTGTGTGTGTGTGTGTGTGTGTGCGTGTGTGTGTGTGTGTGTATACATATATATGTCTATATAGGAGGGTTTATATATGCATACAAACATGTATCTGAGTATGTATATATATGAGTTCATAGAGGGCACAGGATCAATTGAATAGGAAGGGACAATACTCTAAAAAGGTGAAATTCTGATGTGGGAGAGGATTAGAATGAGAGGAGACAGGGAGAGACAGAATGGGGTTAATCATCTCATATAGAAGAGGCAAGGGATAATTGTTACAATGGAGGGGAAGAACAGGAAGGCAAAAGGGAAAGGGTCAACCTCACTCTCATTGAATTTGGCTTAGGGAAGGAGTGACTTAAACTCTGGACTGGGTATCTTGCCACACAGGAGAGTAGGGGGAATGGGGATGAGAGGTGGGATGATGGAGGGGATGGCAGGGTGTGGGGGAGGTTTGATGGAAGTACACACTTCTGTAAAGTGACAGGGACAGGGTAGAGAAAAGAACAAAGAGGGGGTCATGATAGGAAGGAGAGACATATAATCGGTCTCTCACAATATGCCCACTATGGAGATGTTTTCCATAATTACACATATACAGCCTGTATTTTATTGCTTGTCCTTCCAGTGGGTGTGGCTGATGAGGGAGGAAGGGAAAGAATGCAGAATTTAAAGTTCTATAATCAAATGTTAAATATATATATATATAAATTATTAAGTACATCCAACTGGGAATTAGGATACACAGGCACTGTGGTAGGGAGATCCATCCTGCCCTACTGGAAAGTCAGAGGGGTGAGGGGGAAGACATAAGAGGGAGCAGATTGGGGGAGGTTGTTTACAGTGGGATGGCTGTTTTGAGGTGTTGGGTAGGGGAAAGACGGGAGAGCATTTGTAACTCGAAATCTCATGGAAATGAATGATGTAAACAAGAAAATAAATAAATTAATGCATTTTTTTCAAAAAAGCAACACAATGATCCAAGACAACTCTGAAGGACTTATGATGAAAAATGTTACCTATTTCCAGAGAAAGAACTATTGGTGTCTGAATACAAATTGAAGCATACATTTTGTTAATTTTATTTTTCTGAATTTTTTTGGCTATCTTTTCTTTCACGACATGATTATTATGAGTAGGTTTTGCATAACTACACTTTTATAGGAAAGAAAAAATCAAATTGCTTGCCTTCTCATTGAGGAAGGTGGGGAGAGAGGAATGAAGAGAACTTAGAAATCAAAATTTTATAAACAAATTTTAAAAATTTCTTTTGCATCTGAGGGAAATAAAATCCTAAAAAGAATAAAAATGCAAAAAAACCAAAGAAAAATGTACATTTATGTGAAGAATTTGGTATACAAAGTTGATAGAAACTTGTGTTCTTTATTATTTTAGTCTCTCTTAGCACATCCATGAAAATATGAACTGCTCCATGTTACAAGGACTGAAAATAAATTAAGCCTTAGGCATATACAAAGGCAACGACCTACACAATAAGTTACTGTAATTTATACTGCTCCTCCTGTTCCACAAAAGCCTAGCTACTGCCTAGTCTAACTCATACCTGATGAAGAATTATCAACACAGCATCACTAACACATTGTCATTGCCACCTCTATTCCACTGTGTCAGAACTCACTACTTCTTGAGGCATTTTCCTTCAATCCTTCAATCCTTCAATCCACCCCAAGTTTCCTTTTCTTCATCTTCTAATCAATTCTCCTAGTTCTTCCTCACGGACTTGGAGCACCCCTCTTTGATGTGATAGTCCCTAAGATACTTGATGAGAATTATTATTTTATCCTAATTCTTCTGATTGTCATAGTAAATATCATCAGTTCATTTAAGCAACCCTGTTTTTTTCCCAATAATATCTAGTTTCATGATCCTATAACCATACTTTGGGTATGACTTCTTTAAAATACAGTCTCAAGGACTAAACACAGTACCAAAGAAGGAGTCTGAGCAGAATAGAGTATATTGGAAACAAAATCTCTTTCATTCCAGACACTAATAGTTGTATTAATAATAGAGATTTATATGTTATTTACTTTCTTTATTGTGTTGTCAGACTATTCATTTATCTGAGATTGTAATAAACAACAACAGCAAAGACATTTACTAAGCACTTGCTATATTTCAGACCCTGGTCTGCGTGCTAAGTATACAATGGTAAAATGTAAGAGTTCCAGACTTCAAAGAATTTTCATTTTAACAGGGAAAACATCTGAAATGTTTTTGATCCAACTCTCTCATCCAATAATTTTGAAATTGATTTTTTGGACCTGAGAATAAAACTTTTCATTTGTTTCATCTTATTAATTTTGCTTCTTTGTTATAATCTAATGAAGATCTTTGTGGACTCTGGTTCTGTCAGATAACGCTTGTAATTGTTAGTCTTTGGGGTTTATTTCTCATAGCCTCAAAAGTTGAAAGGGGCACTGTAGGATTAGCTATGGAGATATTTCTTTTTTTCTACCTACTGTCATGGCTAATAGGAGCCCAGGATGGAGAGAAAGATTTGGGAAAATTGGAGAAGGCCAATTGCACTGAGGAGTGTGGAAGAAGAGAGGCATATGGAAGTTTCCCTTTATAATCATTATAATTATTTGTGGAATCTCTTTTCATGGCTCTTTGCCAATCTGGCTTGAGTTTTGTCATCTCTTCCCTTCCCTTGCAAAAAGATTCTAAGTTAATGAACTTTGGATGGCCATTGAGATGGCCAAAAGACTGAAAGAGGAGTAATAGATAAATGTTACCAAATGCAAAAAACAAAAACAAAAACAAAAAGTTTTGACCTTCTTCTATTGGGCTCCAGAAGGCAGATCTTGGAAGATAAGAGTAGATATTGTCATTGTGTTGCCTATACTTCTTATCTGAAATGCTCCCCCTCATCATCCCATTTCTATGGCTTCTCTCAAGTGCAACTCAAATTCTAACTTCTATAAGAATCCTTACCAGTTCCACCAACTTTTAGTGCCTTCTCTCTGAGATTAATTCTAGTTATACTGCATATTTCTCATAATAATATAGTTGTTCCCATATTCTTTCTTCCCATTAGAATGTGAGCCCTTGGCAGCAAAGGCTGTGTTTTTGCCTTTCATTTTTACCATTAGAACTTAGCAGAATTCCTAACACATACTTGGCACTTAATAAATGCTTGAGGATGGTGATGATGATGATGGTGATGATGATGATAATGTTGATGATAGGATTTGTTTTAGTCTCTATCTTTGTATCCCAGGATCCATCGCAGTGCCTGGCATATGACAGGTACTTAATTTATGCTTTTTGACTGAGTATTTCAGCTTTCTTATGATTTATATCCTTGAAAGGCAGGAAGTGGATTTGAGGAAAGGTATTATTAATATATCTCCCATTCTACATAACATCTAGGACAAAAAAAAAAAAGACATTATGGGCTAAACAAGCATTTGTTTCTTATCCATTGTCCGTGACTAATTACCTTTATTCCATCATGAATTCCAGTGTGTGTGTGTGTGTGTGTGTGTGTGTGTGTGTGTGTGTGTATGTAAAAGTGTACTAAGAAATTCTTTAGCTGAGGAGTGAGAGACCAGGACACCACCTATATGTTTAAGATGGAACAGGGTAGAAACCTTCAGAATGCTCACAAAAGGTTATCACTATGTCAATCACTTGCCCTATGATGTTATTCACCATGTAACTTCCCTATCCAAAACATTCTTTCCTGGTCTTCTCTATATTTATCTTTCCCATTAGAATGTAAAGTTATTACAGAGGCAACTGGTAGTCGAATGGAGAGAGCTCTGGGTCTGGAATGAAGAAAACCTAAGTTTCAATCTAGCATCAGGCATTTAACAATTGTGCAACCCTGCACAACCACATAACCTCAGTTTCCCCACCTGTAAAATAGAGATAAAAGAACCTACCTTTGTTGATGTGAAGATCAAATGAGGTCTTTTTTAAAACATGAGCCACAGTACCTTATCATATAGTAGGTGCCATATAAATACTTAAGGGCAGGGCCTATCTTCCTTTCTTGTATCTTTATCACCAACAGACATATGGTGCATACTACCTGCTCAGTAGATAACTTTATCAATCTCTAATGCTACCAAGATGGGCCCCTAGCTTGGGGGAGGGAGAATGGAGAGTGGAGGAGTGGAGGAATATATTTCAGCCCACTACATCGGGTAGCACACTACTTCAAGTGTTCCTCCTCTTTTGCTGTATTTAAGAAGCAATAGTCTAAAAGTTAAAGTAATACAAAAGATGGATGATCTTCCTTACAGTGTAATGGGTTTCTTCTAACTAAAAGTCTTCAAGAAAACCTAGGTAACTGCATCACAGATATTTTAGGTTTTTCATGTGGAGACTGGACTTGATGGTCTCCAAGGTCCATTCTAACTCTGGAACTAAAACTTAGAGAGTTTAAATAGCTTTTTCAATGGAATTCCCAGCTAGTAAGGGAACTAGTTGCTAAAATATATTTTCTCTATGAAGCTCAGACACTTAATCATCCTTCTAAATTTGGCTCTCTTGGACAAAACTCCAGGCACCCAATTCTAGTTATGACTGTTCTTTTTCAGTCATATGTTAAAAAAAAAACAAAAAAACCTACAGCAATTAAAAGGTTTTAGGTAACCTCTCTTGTATTACCTATTTATATCTAAAACACAAGTTGTGGGACTGACTCTTTTCAAGGCTCTAAATAATTTTTTCCTACTAAATTCCATAAGGTAATGATCTGCTCCTGTTGCTGTCTCTTTCTACCTTAAGTTACTCATTGTGTTGAACTGGAAAGGAAATGAGATTGGATGATTTTATTCAAGCAGTTAGTCATGTCCCAATTATGCAAAGCATGAACTTTGAGCTCCCTGATGGAGTTTGGAGGACTTTTTCACCAGAATTGTTTAAAAAGGAAAGGAGAAAAGGAGAAGAGGAGGAGGAGGAGGAGGAGGAAGAGAATAAGGAGGAGGAAGAGGAGGAGGAGGAGGAGGAATAGAAGGAGAAGGAGAAGGAGAAGGAGGAGAAGGAGAAGGAGAAGGAGGAGAAGGAGAAGGAGGAGGAGGACAAGGAGGAGGAGGAGGAAAAGAAAGAGAAAGAGAGACAGGCAGATACAGAGAGATAGAGACAGGGAGAGAGAGAGAGACAGAGACAGAGACACAGACAGAGACAGAGAGCTCTTTCATTGTGAAGATAGAAGGTTTTAATTGGTGGATCGATGTCCAAGGTGGCATCTGATTTTTGTCTATCTCATTTTATCCTTGTTAGGCAATGTCAAGGAAAGTCTTTTGGCTATATTTGCTCCTTTTTGTTGCTATTGTTGTTTTCATGGTTGTTAAGTGTGTGTGTGTGTATGTGTGTGTGTGTGTGAGTGTGTGTGTGTGTGTTTCTCCTTGGCAAATAATGGAAATGGAATTTGTTTCTATGATGAACAGTTCCACAGTGAAGATGAGGCCCCTACTACTTAACACACACACTTGAGGGCTTTCTTGGGCCTTTGAATCACTGAAAGGTGTCATGTGGGCAATGAAAAAACCCTAAAGAGTTAAAAGTGTTTGTTTCACAGGAAATTGGAAGAAATTTATGTGCGCAAGTGAAACTGAAAGGTCGAATGTGTGACTCATATCTATTGACAGATGGAATGCGCATAACATAAGCAGACAGTGACTAGAAAACAAGCAGGTTGTGTGAAAGTATTTTTAGAGACTAATTTCTACCCAGCTGTGTCATCTATGAATGGAAGAAGTTTGAGAAAGTTACCTAGGGGCTGCCTCATCTCCATCCAATGAAAGTTAATGATGTTGACTTGGCTTTTAGAAGCACTTCCTACCTTGGGGTGGCCAATGGATTCTGGATTCACATCCATTCCCAGGGGGGTAGAGGAGTGTTCATTAAACAAAATTATATAATGCTTGATACTTCAATTTGGGTGTATCCTTAAAATCAATGTAATATTTTTAAAGATTCTTCCACCTTAACTTAGAATAGCTCTTTACAATTTTTGAGCTTTCACATACATTATTTCATTTTGTTTCCTTAGTATTCCCCATTAAAGACAAAACAAAACAAAACAAAAAACCAAAAACAGAATATTCATGCTGAAAGAAATATTGGGGATTATTGTGTCCCATTTCCCCATTTTGCAGATGGGGTTCAGAAATTGAAGTCATCTGATTTGGGAGGAATCTGTGGAGCAATGCAAAGAATTTTGAATTTGGTATAAGAAGAGAACCAGTTCAAAGCCTAGCTTTGTCACTTTTTACTGGGAATATTGGGATTTGAGCCCAGGATTTATCACATAAAACTCCAGCACTCTCCTTGTGAAACAGATAGAAGAGGATACTAATGTTCTGAGATGTTCAGTGACCTTGCCCGTGGAATCCCTAGCAAGTAAATGGTAGAGCCAATGGTAGACTCTTCTCAAGTCCATTTCTCTTTCATCTGTACTTCTGGTAAAGATGTTAGAAATTTCTGTTATTTGTTACTATTGAATACATTGAAGGTCACTTCATAAGCCTCATTTCATTTATCTGTGTACTGATAAGTTGGCTGATAATTGTATCTGTGCAAGCAAAGTACTCCCTAGTGAATTAAGCTCACCCTCCATTACTCACATGTGACTCCCACTGGTAAGTGGGTTTTTGTGTCATCACAGTTGAACTTGAACCAAACACCCAGGCACACCTGACATCAATGATTTCTTTCCAAAAGAAAGAACATATAGCCCTATCCCTCCCTTCAAAAAATAAACAATTTCTCTGACATCTGGTCCATGGAAAGGGCAAAACTGAGAGAGAAATAATCTCTTTTTCTTTTTTCTCTATCTTTAATTAGATTTTATTGTGTTTTAAGACTTAAGACCAACACAATTAACAATCATATTTTCAAAGGAAGAGAGTAAGATCTTGTGCTCCTTGGAATTTATACCTTAATTAAAAAGTATTGAGATGACACAAATTGGCAATCTTGTGTGAGCTTTCCTTAGACTCTGAGAATTTCAAAGATTTACATCCACTGTACAGGCCGAAATTGAAGGCCTATCAGTCTGGTCCCACCCTACAAAGCTAAATGCCTTTCTTGTTTCCCAATCAACAGTCCCTGATACACAGAGGGCTATCTTCTCACTGCCCACTCCCTCCCCCCAACCAATGTAACAACTTCCTGCTTTGTCCCTTGTCTTCCTCCTGTTTGAAATGTTATCATTGATAATAATAGCTTATATTTATATATGATCTATAATCATATGGATAGATGAATGGATATTCTTATGAAGTCCTATTCTGACACCTCATCAGGGTAAAGAGGCAATGCTAAATTTCCATGGTTATGGAAATGGATTGCAAGTATTGATAGGTTCCACTGACCTTACTGTGACTGAAGATTGGAATACATGTGTTCTCTTTGAGGACCATGTTTATCAAGTAGAGTGGTTCATCTTTAAATGGATGCCCTCCGAGTATTAAACCACAGAAACTCATGAATATATTTCCCAAGGCATAGGGAAGATGTGTGCATTAGGACATTTAGTACTTACATTCATAAAATCACAGATCCTTGGAGTCATTATCATCAACACATCTTTATTAATTACTTATTTTGTTCAAAGGAAGAGAAAGCCCAACGTGCCCGTTTATATACCATCTGCCAATTATAATGTGCTTTATTATGCCCTCCATTTCCATTTGTCCAAATCCTACCTGTCCTTCAAGGTGCAAGTTAATTACTGCCCCTTCCATCCAGCCCTGGTATGATGACTGCTCTAGCTACAGATACATACTTCTGACCTATTATGGCACTTTACAAAACACAAATAAATGACTGTTGAAGTGTATAGTAATTGTAGTATTTAATCAGACAATACCTCATTTTATTAGTTAATTCTGACATGTGAGATGATGATATAATTGATTCATCAGAATAAGAACTGGAATCAAGCTTAGAAATCACGTGGCTCAGCCTCCTCATTATGCAGTATCAGGAAAGTTGGGCCCACAGTGAGAAATAACTTGATCAGAGTCACACAATTAACAAAGAGATGAGTCTAGACTTAAATCCATATCTGGTTCTCCAATACAGTGAATTACAGTGTGTCTTTTTACCCTACAGTGATTATAAATTCATTGAGGATCATGGTAAGGAGGATGGAAATTAAAGTGTTCATGATAATATTGATCATGGTAACAATGACTAACATTTATATAACACATTAAGGTATGCAAAGTGTTTTTAGATGTTGTCTCATTGTTCCTCATAACAACCTTCCAATGAGCAGGATGCTCTCAGAAAAACCTAGAAAGATTTACATGAATTGATGCAAAGTGAAATGAGCAGAATGTGAATGACATTATACACAGTAACAGCAATATTGCATTAAATTCAACTGTGAATGACTTGCTATTGTCAGCAATACAAAGATCCAAGATAGTTCCAAAGAACTCATGATGAAAAATGCTATACATCTCCAGAGAAAGAACTTGTGGAGCCTGAACATAGATTGATGCATATTTTAAAAAAATCTTTATTTTTCTCTTTTTTATTTTTGCTTGTGTTTTCTTTCACAACTGTACTAACATGTAAGTATATTTTGCATGAATGCACATGTATTAACCTAAATCATATTGCTTGTCTTCTCAATGACGAGAAAGAGGGAAGGAGAGAATTTGGATCTAAATTTTTTTTAAATCAATGTTAAAATTGAAATTATGTGTAATTGGGGGGAAACAAAATATTGAATTAATTTAAAAAATAACTCTCAAAGGTACTGTTATTATCCTCAGTTTACAGATGAGGAAGCTGAAGTTGGGATAGAGATCATGTGACTTGCCCAGAATCACCCAGATATTAAGTGTCTGAAGCAGAATTAGAATTCGGATCTTTCTGAATTAAAGTTCTACTCTTTCCACTCTACCACCTCGCTACCAGGAACCTAACCATTCAATCATATACAAATTCATTATATTATGCATACACATATGATCACACACACATACACATACATTCATTTTGTTCCAACCCCAAAGCACATAGGTATGCAATAAAATTTTATTATAGAAAATAACTGAATATAGCATTAGCTATATTAGGCAAGGTGTTGATACAAAATAATCTGAAAAATCTGGAGGCTTTAGTGGACCTCAAGCTTAAACCTGGCAACCTAAAACATATATGTATCTTAGGCTTCATTAGGCATAATACCTAGCAGTAGGGCGGTAATGGTCACAAGGTATTTTCCTGTAGTCTAACTACACCTGGACTATTTCATTGATTTCTGAGTGACATATTTAGGAAGCTAGAGCACATTCAGAGGAGATCAAAGAAAATGATGAAGAACCTCAGAAGGGCTATCACAGAAAGAAGAGAGTGGACTTGTTCTTCTAGGCTCCAGAGGACTGAACTAAGGCTAACAAATGGAAGCTTCTGAGATTGGGATTGATGCTTGATACAAGGAAACATTCCTAGCAATTAGAACTGGCCAAGAGTGAGATAGATTGCCTTGGGAAGCAGTAAGTTGCCCCATAATGAAGTCAGCAATAAAAAGAACTCCGTGATCCAATCTCATGGGAATTATTAAATCACGAAATTATTAAATCATGTCAAATTCAGCCTCAAACATTTACTAGCTGTGTGACCCTGGGTGAGTCATTTCATCCTGTTTGCCTTAGTTTCCCCCTATCTAAAATGAGCTGGAGAAGTGTAATGCAAACAAGTACAGTAGCTCTGCCAATAACCTCAAATGGGGTCGTGAAGAGGCAGACATGACCTAGCAGCAATAACTGAGAAGGTACCTTTGGTTCTTATTTGAATGCATTTGATATTATCTTGAAGAGAAATGGACTTGTTTTCCAAAATGGGCAAAGGCCTTGTGATATAGGGTAAACAGTCCAGTTTGAATCTTTTCTTGAGGCATGACTATAGTAACATTCAACTCAAATTCCTTTACTTTAGAAGTAAATGGGGCCTTAAAGTTGGGGACAAACACAGATGGGCTCAAGCAAGTTATTTAACCTTCCTAGGCCTCAGTATCTCATAAGAAAAATGAGGGGGTTGGATTAGATTACCTTTCAACTCTAATGAGTCTATAATTTGGAAATCCTGAGAAGGGAAGTACTTTACAATAATGAACAATCTCCCCCTCCTCCTCTCTTATCTCCACTCACCTCCTTGCCATGATAGGACACACTGACATTTTCTTTATGTGATAAAATGGGTACAATTTTTTTCCATTGACTCGTTTGTTTGCTTTTAGCTTACAAGATTCAGTTCCACAATCCCTTGCGTATAAAATTTTCTCCCCTCCCTACCCCATCCCCCATGGTGGCATATAATCAGGTATAGGATATACAAACACTTTCACATTGTACAATAGTCTGGCTGTATAGAAGGGTTGTAACCAATGGTGTGAAGAATGGGAAAGAAGAAAGAAAACCAAACATGAAAAAGAATGATAGCATGTAGATTGCTTCAGCCTCCATTTAAACTCTGGTCTTTCTAGATCTTTCTCTGAATGTAGATATCTCCTTCCATCCTGAGACTTATAGAGTTGTCTTA
>JAQQSU010018041.1:0-10564 GCA_028627135.1 Pseudochirops cupreus | reverse complement strand
AAATATCTTCCTACCATCAAGACAAGATCCATACTAACATTGCAGTGAGTTCTAGATGTTACATTTGAGGTCCAATGCAACTTCAATCCTTAGAAGTATTTTTTTTCCTGTGATAACATGAATGGTCATTTCAAAATCATCATGTAATAGCATGATAATTGAACAATGGCTTAAAACAGAAAGTGGGCTTTGTGATATTTCTTCAGTCTTGAAAAATGAGCTATTTCTCTTGAAAATTGCTATAGCTGAAACTTTACTAAAAAGAATACTTTTGGTATCAATGATATTAATTATTAATTAATTATATTAGTTATTAATTATACTAATTAACCATAAAGAGGCGTGTTGTCCTAGAATTGCTTCTAGAGTTGAAGTAAGGGTTGTGAGTAAGCTCAATTCAACTGTCCCTCTAAGGTGAGAGTCTAGTCTAATGAGCCTCACTCCTTCCTTCTTGTCTGGGGGAGGGCACCAAAGTGAACTTGTTCTCCAGAGTAGAATCTGGGATTATCGCAGCCCAGTTTCTCTGATGCTCCCATTCAAGAAGCATAAACCAAAGACCTCCAAGGGACAGAGAGCTGTCCTAAGTGCTAATTATACAGGGATCAAGGAAAGCAGCTTAAAGGAGGCATTTAGGGATTTTTACCCTAGGGGGTTTTACCCTAGAATTGCTATAAGTGGGTGGTCTTCAATTCTGCCACTCCTTGCCCAATTCAGTTCTTTTACATATGACAACGGAGACCCTTAAAATGAGATTCAGCACTCAATTAAGGCAGTGTGACTATGGGCACATCATTTAAACTCTTAGGGCTTCAGTTTTCTTATCTGTAAAATGGAGTTGTTGGACTTGGCTTCTGTAATCTCTTCCAACTCTAAATCTATAATTCTATGAGTGTATTTAAGATTTATATCAGTTTTAAATGGCTGTACCTTATTAACCTGGGCATCATCCATTTGCAGGTCTTTTTACCTGTTGAAATTAAACCCTGTAAATCAGGCTGGGCTCTCCACGGGGACTAAACTGTATATTCAATAGGCTACCACCAGGAAGAAGGAGAGTCAGACTCATTAATCATGGTCAGTTCATTGAAAATAACATTTAATTGGATTGAAGTACTATTTTTCAGTCCCACTAGAGGGACTTTCCCCATATGCTTTGGGCAGGTAATCCATAGTATGGCTACTTTGAATTTCAAAATAGAAATCTGGTCCCCATAATATTATATCTTTAGGAATCAGCTGGTCCATTCAAAGGCAGTGTCAATATCTGGGAAGTGAATCAATAATCTGTGAATGATTATCACCTCTTCTTGAGCTGTCATAATAGCCTCTTAATTTGTCTCCCTGCTTTCAGTCTCTCTCCTCTTCCATCCTCCAGACAGCTATAAAAATAATAGTTGTAAAAGAATCTTCCTAAAGCACAGATCTAATCATGTCAGTCCCCTGCTTGGAAACCTTCAGGGGCTCTTTACTATCTCTAAGCATAGTCATAATTAGGGATTCTGGTGCCTGGGGAAACTTGAGTTGGTCAGAGAGATGGAGTATACAGTAGAGTCTGCCTCAGGTGGGTGTTGTTATTACAGGAAGGAGGGGAGAGTCTGGTATCACCTCCAATAACCTAGACAGTAACTCCCAATCCTCTAATTTCTGGGGTGAAGAGGTGACAGGTAAAGGGTACAATGAGGGGGGAGAAAGTGGATATTTAGAATAATGAAGAACTTCCAGGATTAATGATTCAAGGTGAGTGGAAAACCAAGAGACGTACAACTGGTGGGTAGGAGGATTGTCAAGAAGAAGAAGTATACACTTGGGGTGGTAGTGCCTGAGGGTAAAGCCCTAGTTGTTCTACCCTAATAACAACTGTTTGTAGGAGAAAGTGTAGCCTGCCTTTTAAGGCCTTCACAATCTTTCACCAACTTTTCTTTCCAGCCTTATTTCACGTTACTTCTCTTCCTGCACATATATTTCAGCCTCACTGAAATTGTAGAATATTCCTATAGTTTGACATTTCATCTTCCAACTCTGTGACTGCAAAATCTATGCCCCAATGCCTAATCAGAGTCCTTTATCTCTGACTCTCTGAATCTTGATATTCCTTCAAGTTTCAGTTCAGGAGCCATCTTCCATGGGAAGCCTTCCCATTTCTCTTCCTCCCCTCCTCCCCATTTTATGTTCTATCTTTCTTTCCTTACATTTGTTATTATCTGTATACCTATATCTTCCAGTAGAATAGAAACTGTCTTTTTTTTGTCTTTTATCCCCAGTACTTAACCTAGTGTCTTGCATGTAAGAGGTTCTTATTATGTTTATTGAAACGACTGCAATCAACAATAGGAGGAAAAGTATAATAAAACACCCTCTTCTGTCCCCTCAAAGATATGTGCTTTCAGAGTGTAAAAATCTTTTGCATATGTGAAGATTATTATTCAAGGGTTCGGGGTGTTGCCCTTTACTTACTTAAAGTATTTATTTATTCAGTGTCATTATGTGCTCAAGGCTTGGCTTAGAGCCTCAGAGCATGATTTAAAAAACTATCTATCTATCTATCTATCTATCTATCTATCTATCTATCTATCTATATCTATCTATCTATCTATCTATCTATCTATCTATCTATCTATCTGTATCTATATCTCAGGTAGCCCTCAAGGAACTTACAATTTCTCTTTCTTCTCATTGCCTTTTAGCTATGTACCTAAGGAGATGAGACCTGCCCCAGTTTACATGGAGAAAATGTCAGGGCCTTGCCACAGAATCTCTTATTTTCTCTATAAAGTGGGTTATACTACCATGACTGTTCCATATGGTTTAAATTCTTACTTCTATGAAGATGTCACCTTACTCTAGAAATTCAGTCATAGCCTCTTCCCTGAGTACCTGTCTTATTCTAGCTATGTGCTTTACACTTTATTGGAGGTCCAGTCAGAACATCAGACTTAACATGTCCTAAACATGACTGATTATAATCCCTCATCGGATACTTGACTGGCTGTGTGACCTTGGGCAAGTCCATTTCTTTGAAACTCCTTATCTGTAAAAGGGGAAACAATAATAGCATTTGCTTTATGGAGGGCAGTTGTGAGTGCAAGTGAGATAATAGATAGACAGAGCTTTATAAACCTTAAAGTGCTGCCATAAAAATGTGAGCTATTAGTATTATCCCGCCAAACTGTATCTTCTCAGTTTTCTCATTTCTGTGGATGGTACCACCTTCTTTTTGGTCACTCTGGTTCCAAGAATTGGAGTCATTTTTGTTGTTGTTCAGTCATTTCAGTTGTGTCCAACTCTTCGGGGTTTTCATGGTAAAGACACTGGAGTGGTTTGCCTTTTCCTTTTCCAGCTCATTTTACAGGTGGGGAAACTGAGGCAAACAAGGTTGAGTGACTTGCCCAGGGTCATACACTAGTAAGTGTCTGAGGCCAGGTTTAAACTCTGCAAGATGAGTCTTCCTGACTCCAGATCAGGGCATTCTATCACTGTGCCACCTAGCTTCCCAAGTAATTTTCTATTCTTCTCTTTTCTTCAATCTTTACATTCAATTATTTACAATCATTTGTGACTTGACCTTGGTCTTTAATTTGTCCCTACCTCTTCACTCACACTGCCACCAACCTGTTTCTAGACTTTATTACCCCCCACATTGTCGATTGACTTAGAAGCAGAGAATGTCAGAGATGGAATAGACCTTAGAGATCATATGATCAACTCATAGCTGTGTTTTATAGATGAGTAAACTGAGGCTCAGTTTAGTTGAGTGGTTTTGACTGTACCACTTATTTCTTGGGAGAATTTGGGCAAATCCTCAATCTCTTAGTTTCTTTTTTCATCTGCAAAATAGGCTGTTAGACTAGGCAGCCTCGAAGGTCCCTTCCAGCTCTATGGTAGATGTATAATCCTACAAAATGGAAGGAGGTGGTAAGTGGTAGAGTCAGTATTTGACCTCATGTCCTGTGATTCCACATATTCAACAAACTTCCATGGAATGACTTCTGTGTAGAGCAATACCCTGTGCTAGGAGCTGGGTGAAAGCAGGGCAGCGATTATACAAAGAAATAAGACCTGGAGTACTTTTGGGACAAATTAGCGTGGGAATAATAATAATAATAATAGCAGTAATAATAATGTTAGCACACATTTATATAGCACCTCACCACTACAAAGTACTTTACACACATTTGCAGTTGATCCTTACAACAGCCCTTTGAAGTAGGAAGTGCAAGTATTACTCTCTTCATTTTATAAATGAAACTGGTTCAGGGGAAGCAATTTGCTTGGGGTTATCTATGTAGTTAGTGGTCTCTCCCAGGGCTGTTCAGGAGGACCAGCACCTCTGGTGCGAGGGCTTGCTGAGCCCTTTTCAGGGCTGCTATTCCACCTTTGGTGTCCACCTTCACTCGGTTCTCACCTGTAGCTCCAAGACATGCACAGTGGTCACACCCCAGTAGACCGTCTCGGCAGACCAGTTAAACCAAGCTGTGGGTAACTGACAGGCCTCAAACCTCTTGGTGAATTGGAGGATGTCTACCCCAAGCGTGTGAAGACTGATGCTGGTGGAATGGGCAGATAAGGACATTGTATTGCAACAGCCATGAAGGCAGCGGAAGCAGGCATTGTAGAGCTCTTAGAGTTTTGTCAGGCATCACCAAGACAACAAGGTCATCCACTGGGTCCTGGGCCATTACTATTCCTCTTGACTTTTGTCCTGCCACTGGACTTTGATGACTCTGGGAGAGTGAGGCTGATGACTTTGTGGAACTCTGCCTCACTTAAATTCATTTCACACACAAGTCAAGATATCACCTGATCCTCTTTGAAAGGAAGGGTGAACAACAACCCCAGGTTTCTTATTCCAAGGGCAGGCTTCTTATGCCCATATTTCTTTCTGACATAGAGGTATGACTAATTTGTAGAGGATCAGTTCCCCATAGACATCTATGTATAATATAAGCAATATTAGCTTACATCTTAATATCTGTAGCTTAAACTTCCTTATAATGGGTAGCCATTATGATATGTCCAAGTATCATACACCTTAAACAATAACCAGATAAATGGTGGGCATCACATGATTCATGTTACTTTTAGATGACCAAGGTATAGAGATTATAATTTCAAGAAATATTTTCTTCCCCTCAGCATTTTTTCTTCTTGTTTTTTGGACAATATTTATCCATTCACAGCATCTTTATCACTTGGTCATTAGAGCCATAATTGAGTCTTCTGTCTCTGAGGCACAATGACACATCATAGCCGCTGGTCTGACTTAAGAGGACTTGGGTTTGATAGAATGTCTGATGCTGTTGAGTATGCTTTCAGCTTTTAAATTTGTTTTGGTTTTTCAGAATTCCTTTGAGAGTTCCTTTCACTTTTGCAAAATGCTGACTCTGGGATTCTCTGTGCAGCACAACTCCCTTTACTCTGTAATGTTTACTTCAGCTCCTCCAGACCCCCTACCTTCTCTCTCTTTTTTTCTTCCCAGCTGACCCTATCAGAAAGAGTTTATTATGCTTTTATCCTGTTTCTCTTCTGACTGCCACAGATATCCAAATGTAATCTTGCAATGGGCTAATAAATAAGTTTTCAATTCAGCATCTGGAGTGTGGCACTCATTGGTCTATTCTCTCTATGTCCGTCATAGAACTCTAGATAATTGGAAAATAAATTCTGTTGAAATTCAATATGCCTGTGACATGTGAGGTAAAATTTATCACTGCAGCAAGATTACAATTGTTGACTTAAAATTAATGCAATTGAGAGAATGGGGACACTTTCCACATTCTCACAAGGAAACATCACAGAAAAGTCAATTTTAATCATTTAGGCAAATATCATGGTGCTAAGTTCAACTACAGGATTTCAGAGGCAACATTCTATCTTTTTATATAGTCCTATTTTAAATTATATCTTCATTTCCATACTTTTGGTGAAGCTTCTCTTCATTAATCAATCTTCCCTATTTTCTGTCCTGCTGGCATAATCCATGCCCTAGCTTCCTTTCTGAATGCACCTTTGCATTTTGATTATTTTATGCGTCTCCTTGTCTGTCTCTTTCCCCCTATTAAATGTTAAATTAATCTAGGGATTATGTTTATTCTTTAATATAAGTGTATAAACCAAAGGTCTGTCTAATACACTGTTACTCATTCTGTTGGTGTTTAATAAAGGACTGAATTCAATTAAACAAATACTTAGTGATGCTTAGTACTGGGATAGCGGTATTCTGTCTTCCCCCATCCCCATTCTCCCAACTCTTAAGAAAAATCTCTTTTGACTTAATTTTTTCCAACAAGCTTTTATTAAGAGTTTACTGGGTGTGAATTGTTAAGTACTTTGAATGTTGTGGAGAGAGAGAAACAGACCAATGAAAGTGCTGCTTTTTCTGTCAAACTCTTCCTCTCTCCTTTCCCTGATAATGTACAATTATGACTTGATGGAGCAGTGGATAGAGTTGCTGGGCCTGGAGTCAGAAGATCCGAGTTCAAACACACTCTCAGACATTTATTGGCTGTGTGACCTTGGACAACAAGTCACTTAACTGTTTGTCTCAGTTTCCTCAAAATGAGCTAAAGAAGGAAATGGAAAACCATTCCACATATCCTTGCCAAGAAGATCCCAAATGGAGTCACGCCTAAATAACAACAAAGGGCAAAATGACTTGATAGATATAAATGAGAGCCTTTGGGTGTGGAACTGGGGCTGGACTGGTGTATTGAAGGCATGGTCTGAGAGACCTGCCTGTGGGGAAGTGGGGGGTGGTGGTCCAACGTCCACTGGACCATACAAGTAGAGAGTAATGAGAGGAGAGGAGGAATGCCAGGGAGTGCAGAAGCTGGAAGGCTTTGGCACTGTTGTCTTTGCCTTGTAACCTCTTCTCCTCTGTGGGCTTTGAGGCCCAGTATGGAGGTAAGAGCTTGTGACCTGGTTGCTAGTGTTTCCCATTCCCCAAGATAGCATATATAAGTACAGAGTGAGCAATGAGGACAGTCTGGAAGGTCAGATTTTAGTCTAGTGCAGCTTATCTGAATTGTGGGCAGCTGAACTCCCTTCTTAATGTTTCTTTTGGTGCCTGGTATAGGAATGGTATGGAGAAGGGTGGAAAAACTGAGTGATCTTATACAAAGTCGTATGCTAAGTGCTATGGATAGAAGTGATGAAAAATCCTTCCCCATAAGAAGATCCTAAGGTAATAAGAGAAATGAGATGTGCACAAATGGCTATCATATAAGTGTATAATAATAGTAACTGGCTTTTTTATGATACTTTAAGATTTACAAAGCTCTCTCTCTATGTTATTTCACTTGATACAGCAACCTTGTGAGATAAAATTATCCCATTTGCAAATGAGAAAACTAAGATTGAGAGAGCTTATGTGACTTTCCAAGAGACACATAACCAATGTCTTAAGTAGAATTTGGATTTAGATTTTCCTGACTCTAATAGGAGAGTGGGAAAAAAGGGAAGTGACTTTCATGAACTTTGGGGTTTCAAATCCAGCCTCAGACACTGACTCACCTAATGGCTCTCATTCTGACTTTTCTGACTTGTAAAATTGAGATAATAAAAGCAGGGCTGCTGTGGGGATCAACTGATAGAAGATTTGAAAAGTGTTTTGCAAACCTTAAGCACTTTATAAATACAAGCTATCATTATTGTTACTGTTGTTGTTGTTAATAAAATCTGTAGGCTGCAATGGAAGATAAAGTATTGTTAAAGACAGTCTAAAGTGGAATCAATTTTTCTGGGCAGACTTTTATGTCCTAATTTTAAAAATTGGAAAATAATTTCTGGGAGGATGTTGTTTCACTCATCCATCTCCCCTGGAAACATTGAAAGGAAAAAAAAAAGATTTCTTATACGTGGCCATCCTCTATTACCTCTGAATTAATCTTCTCATCTAAAACTTTGGAGTTGGAGGAGCTAGGTTCCCATCATAGGACATTTCCTACTCTTTACTGGGAGGGCGCCCAATTAAATAGAGGTAAACAGTACTGGGGACAAGGAAGAGAATACGCTCTTAAAGAGTTCCAAAAATTGATGGCACAAGTACAAGGTGGAGGAGGGTAAAGCTAGTGGGGGCAGTTAGATGGTGGACAGAGTGTGCGGCCTGGAGTCATCTCATCTTCATAAGTTCAAAACTAGCCTCAGACACTTGCTAATTGTATGTTTGCCTTGGTTTCCTCATCTGTAAAATGAGCTGGAGAAGGAAATGGTGAACTACTCCAAGTATCTTTTCCAAGAAATTCCAAAATGGGGTCATGAAGAGTTAGATGTGATTGAACAGCAACAAAGTTAGTGATTAGTTAATCTAAAAAAGTTGTGGTTGTTTTAGTGGGCTGCAAAATCAGTCTCAAAAATGTAATACTGAAGTCAAGAAAGCCTTTTTTTTTAGGTTGCATTTAGAGAGGCATAGCATTCAGAAATAAGGAGATGAGAGTTCCATTGTGCTTTTCTGTAGGTAGAGCAAATCCAGAATACAGTATTTAGTTCTGAGAGTCATGTTTTAGGAAGGACACTGATAAGCTAGAGTGTTCCCTGATGATGACCGCTAGGATGATGGTAGGTCATGGGCTCATGCAGTATGAAGACCAGTTGAAAATGCTGTGTACTGCTGAATCAATTTCAAGAAGCTGAATTCCCAGAAAATGAAAGGGCTCAACTAGAAAAACTAATAATGAAATTCATCTAGAAGAATAGCTAAGGATCTCAAGGTAAATGATGAAGGAAAAAAATGGGAAGGGAGGGGACATATGAGTACCAAGTCTCAAACTATACTATGCAGCAAAAATCATCAAATGATTTGGTACTATATTAAAAAATAGACAGGTTGATCAATGGAAAGATTGGGTAAATAACATACAGAAGCAAAAGAGTCTAGCATAAACCCCCAATTCTCAGCTATTGGGGTAAGGAATTCATATTAGACATCTTGAAAACTGGAAAGCAGTCTGGCAGAAATTAGATTTAGATCAACTCACATCATATAACAAGATAAGCACCAAATAGATACATGACTTAGACATAAAAGGTGACATCATAAGCAAATTAGAGGAACAAGGATTTATGGATAGGGGACATACTCATGACCAAACAAAGGATTTAGAGAATCACAAGTTAAAGTGGACAATTTTGATTCTCATTCTTTCTCTCTCTCTCTCTTTCCCCCCCTCCTTCTCTTCCTCCCTCCCTCTCTATCTCTCTCCTTCCCTCTCTCAGTTTTTGGACAAATAAATCAATGCAGAAAAAAATTAGAAAGAAATAGTTAGCTGGGAGAAAAATTCTTCTTTCTTAGATAAATGTCTCATTTCCAAGACATATGCAGAATTTATTCAAATTTATAAGAATGGGATCCCTTTCTCAATTGATACATGATCAAAGGATTTGAACAGGCAATTTTCCAAGGAAAAAATGCATGCTAACAACACCCATATAAAAAAAAAGTGCTTCAAATCACTAATAATTAAAGAAATGCAATCTAAAGCAACTGTGAGGTTTCACCTCACACTGATCAGACTGACACATATGACAAAAGGACAATGACAAATGTTGGTGGGAATGTGGGGGAAAAGGCACATTAATGCACGGTTGATGGAACTGCGAATTGGCTTTGCCATTCCGGAAAGTAATTGGGAACCATGCTCAAAGAGTCACTAAACTATGTATAGCTTTGACATATAGCACTACCCAGTCTCAGACCCTGACTAGCTGTGTCACCTTGGACAAGTCCCTTAACCTCTGTTTGCTTCAGCTTCCTCAATTGTAGAATGAGGCTAATAATAACACCTGCATCATAGAGGAGTTGTGCAGATCAAATGAGATATTTGTAAAGTGTTTAGCACAGCACCAGGAACACAATGGGTTCTATGTAAATTCTAGCTATAATTATTTTTTCTAGACCAGTGCCCCCAAAAAAGAAAGAGGAAAGGACCAATATATGCAAAAATACTTAGGGGAACTCTTTTTATGGTGGCGAAGAAACTAAGCAGGATTGCCATCAGTTGTGGAAAGGCTAAACAAATGATGTCATGTGAATGGAATGGATTATGACTGTGATGTAAGAAACAACAAAAGGGATGGTTTCAGAGGAACCTGAGACTTGTATGAACTTATGCAGAGCAAAATGAGCAGAACCAAGGCAACAATTTAAATAAGGATAATATAACATATAATAATAGATATTGCTTCTATATATAAAATGATAATATAGTATATAATATAATAAAAGATGACTTTGAAAGACTTAAGAATTCTGACCAAAACAACAACCAGCCTGGTGTCCAGAAGATAGATCATGAAGCATACTATCTAATTCCTGACAATTGGTGGACTCAGGGTATAGGATGAGACATATACTTTTTGGACATGACCAGTGGGGGAATTTGTTTTGCCTGACTATGTATATTTGTTTTAAGACTTTTGCTTTTAAGAGTCAGCAGTATGACTGAAGAAATCAACACCCTAAAAAATAGATTAACTCAAATGACAAAAGAGGCCCAAAAAGCCAATGAAGAGAAGAATGCCTTAAAAAGTCGCCTTTGCCAGATGGAGAAAGAATCTCAAAAGCACTCTG
>JAQQSU010018040.1:0-10564 GCA_028627135.1 Pseudochirops cupreus | reverse complement strand
AAATTCCGTGAGAGTAAGGTTGACTCTTTACCTTTTGCCTTCCTCTTTTCCCCCTCTATTGTAACAATTCTCTCTTGCCTCTTCCATGCTCAACCCCATTTTGACTCTCCCTGTCTCCTCTCAATCTAATCCTCTCTCTCCTCACAATTTCACCATTTGGAATATTATCCCTTCCTATTTAATTGATCTTATGCCCTCTATGGCAGCTGCTGCTAATCTGCTCACCTGAGAGGCTCCTCCACTCCTCCCGTCCAGTCGCCCCCAGGGCCCCGCGGCTTCAGGCCAGGCTGGTTTCGGTTCGCAGTGCTGATATGGTTCCTTGTAGCTGAGCTGACTTTAGTGGGAAGTATCTTTGTGTGCGTTTTGGAGTTTTGGGATTGGTTTAGAATCCTGTTTTATGGGTATTTTGGGATGGCTATGTGAAAGCTGCAATATGTTGCTGCTGCTACGCCGCCATCTTGGCTCCACCCCCCCGAGGGTCACTTTCTTATAGTTAAAATGTTTTGTCTTTGTATCCCTAGTACCTGGTACATTTTTTCCTCCTTTCTCCCTCCCTCTCTCCCTCCCTTTCTTTTCTTTCCTTCTTTTTCTTCCATCCCTTCCTCTTTTCCCTCATTTCCCCCTTCCCTTTCCTCTCTTTTGTCTTCCCTTTCTCACTGCCTTCCTGCCTTTCCTTCATCTTCCTTCCTTCCCCTCTTTCTTACTTCCTCTCCTCTTTCTTTCTTTTCTTTTTTCTTCCTTCCTTCTTTCTTTGTTTTTTCTTTCCCTTCCTTCCTTCCTTTCTTTCCCTTATTTCCTTTATTTCTTTCTTTCCTTTCTCTCTTTCTTTCCTGTGGATCTTTGACTTTACTGTTATAGAGAACTTCTATTGAGGAAACTCCCTCTAATAAGGCAGATTAGCAATTGTTCTTCAGTTTACATTCTTTGAGAATTGAATAAGATATACCGAGAGATGACTTGTGACTTGCCCATAGTCAGTCTCTCTGTTGGAGGTGGAACTTGAATTCCATTCTCCCTGATGCCAAAGTCAGTTCTCTATTCACACTACATTGTAATTGTAGTCATTGTTGAGTCATTTTAGTCATATCTGACTCTTTGTGACCCCATTTAGGGTTTTCCTTGGCTAAGATACTGGAGTTGTTTGCCATTTCCTTCTCTAGCTCATTGTACAGAGGAGGAAACTGAGGCAAATGAGGTGAAGTGACTTGCCCAGGGTCACATGGCTAGTAAGTCTGAGACCCCATTTGAACTCAGGTCTTCCTGACTCCAGGTCTGGTACTCTATCTAGCCTCCTAGCTGCCCTTGTCTAATATTTAATGAGTGCTTAATAGTGGTCTGTTGCTTTCTTGTAGTTAGCTGGGCCATCTCACTCTGAAATAGGTAAATTAGTGATTAGTAAGTACAAACAGTCAACTAGATAGGTCAGCTAGTCTTGGAGGAAATCATTGTAGGCCAAAGGATGTCCAACATCTTCTACATTACTCTTTTTTTATTAGAATGTGGAGACCAGATCTCATCCAAAGGGTCTCGTGAGGCAATTAAGATTCTGCTGAAGAAATAGAAAACCCTTCTTTAGTGGGAATAGTAACAAGACAAGGGGACAAGAATGTGGAACTATTTGTGCAGTTTATCCAGCACTGATATTCATCTCTCGTGAAGTTAGATCTCTCAACTGCAAACCATTCTGCCCTACCAGGAACACAAACACACTCACCAAGCTCTACCTACTTTTCTACTTTTTAAAATGCATTTTCAGTCAGGCATTTTCTTACTACATCTGCCCTGGGAGCTGCTGCTGGGCAATGCTGTTAGGTGAAGGTAATCTTTGAGAGGGGAGGCACATGACAGGTCAGTGAATGCCTTGTCTGCACAATCATTCTGGGACTAGAAATAATCACATCGCCAAACAGTTATGGAGCTCCGAATTACCATTAGGCTTTGATTTCTCTCCTCTTTCTTCTGCACTCCTCATCTTCCTCTTTATTTCTGTCCTTGTGAGAGTGTGAATAGAGCCAATCAAGAATCCTGATTATAGGAGAACACTTGACTGGTCTGTGATTAAGATTTATTAGTCAGTAATGGCCAGAGAACTCCCCTGTGATCAGACCCTGGGCGTTGTTGGTACTTTAGCTTTTGTGCCAGGAACTTTTGCCATCCATCTTGTTAGTTATCCCTCACACCTGTGAGGTGGAGCACTACTCTTCTCCACTGGAATTACTGTGAGTCAAAATAACTTACTGAGGGTTTCAAAGCATGACTAGGACTAGAACTCACCTTTACCTCTGAGTTACCCTTTCTGTACAGGGAGGTCAACCCACTGGTACTCTGGAAGATGTCACTAATTTATCAAGGGAATACTTTCCTCTGAAGTGGGAAATTCATTCAGTATGCCTCACTGGAGGGTCAGACTCAGGGAGGATTAATTAGCAAGCCTCAGAATAAATAATGTAAAATCTCTTTAATGCTGACCCTGTCTCGAGCACTTCTTTTTCTTGCTATTTTGGATACAAATACTGCCTAAGCCTTGTGGGGAAGAAGGTTTGTATGAGAGTGGCACATGTTAAATAATATTTTGGGCTCAATGCATTCAAGGCTCAGGCAAATCCTGAAAGTAGACATGGTTAAATAGACTTAGGTAAAGCCTGATCAGCTCTAAACAATATCCAAATTGGATAAGCTTATGAAGCACCCCTTCTGAGTTAATTCCTAGTTTGTACTGAAATTCATGTGCTGAGTCCCCAGAGGTTAGTTACTACTGGATCCTGGTGTTACTCTGTCTGTGTCTACTCTTAACACTATACTTCACAAACCCCAAAAGGTACTTCCCATGAAAAGTCAGCTAGCAGATACAATTAGCTCTTAAGAAAGACAATCACTGAGATGATAGTAAGAGTAATAGCTACAAAGAATGTTCCCCAGAAACCTGCCACATATCCTCATAAGTACACACAGTGTAAAAAAAAAGTGAGTTCAAAATTAAAAGTTGTTGTTCGTCTTTCGTTTTTGAAGAGGACTGATGACATCGTGGGATGATGTAAACTCTTGTGTGAATTGGATTTAGATGAGGCAGAGTTGTACAAAGTCATTAATTTCACTCTCTCTCCCACAGTCATCAAAGTCCAGCAGCTTATGCAAAGATATGGAGATGGGAAATGCAATGTTGTGTTTGAAGAAGATCAAGACCAGCCAAACTGGTCAGGAGAATGTCAGGAGAGTAATGTGGAAAAACCTCAGAAAGGCAGACTGAAGTTACATTGTGAAAGCTTTAAACGCTGAGCAGAGAAGTTTATATTTTATCCTGGAGGTAAAAAAGAATTACTGAAGCTTCTTGAGCTGGAAAGTTACATCAGAATTTTGTATTCCACAGGAATATCAAAGTGAACCTGGGTGAAGGGAAGGATGATGTTGTCTTTGAAAGAAGCAGAAAATTGAAGAAGAGGGGAGAGTTTGAAGGAATAATCATGAGTTCTGTTTTGGATATATTGAGATTGGGATATCCCAGTTGGAAATATCCAGTCAATAATTGGTGATTGTGAATTTCCAATTGAGAAAAAGCCATAATACACAGTAAGAAGTAAAAAGCCATTAAGTTAAACTCTGTGAAAGGTAAAAGCCTGGACATGGTGACCAGTTAAAAAATCTGAACTTAGATACTGCATAATAATTTAGACACTGAGTCATACATACCTTAGATACTGTGAATGATGAAAGTCATAACACGGACACAGTGACACATGTTTATGACCTGCACATGACCAGTACACAGACTCTGTGTTTGGGCATTCATTCAATAACTTTGGCATAACACCCAAGCTCATAAATGAACTCATTACTAAGCAGAACCCCCCAAATTTCCACCAATCAGTAGCAATGTGCTCCATCACTCCTCCTTCCATTGTTTGATTTCTATAATTACCACTGGGCTTTCCTGGGATCTTTGCTGGGACCCACTGAATTGTCTGGCTGCTGTCCAGATTGCCCCTGTTTTCATAAAAATTGATTAAGCTCCTATAATCAATCTGGAACTCCTTGGCCTCTTCTTTTGGTATCAAACTCACCCTACAGTTATGGGAAAGTCCCAGGTTCCCTAGCCAGGGGAATTCTGGATCTTATGAGTAATGTAGCACTGGAATTCAGGAGATTGATGAGAGCTGGATAGATAGATCTGGGAATCTTCTTCATAGAGACAATACTTAATCTCTCCAGGATCTGAGGAGATCACTAGGTGAAAGAGTAAGAGAAAAGAAGGAATTGCTCTAGGGGACACATAAGCATATGGAGGGTTGCACTTGGATGATGATCCAGCAAAGGAGTCTGAGAAGGAGTTACCAGAAAGGTTGGAGGAGAACCAGGAGAAAGCAATGTTAGGAAGACTCAGAATGGAGGGAGTATCTGGAAGGGCATTATGGCCAGTAGTACCAAATGCTACAGAGAGGTCAAGAAAGATGAAGAATGGGAAAAAAAATCCCCCCAAAGATCTGTCAGTTAAGAGGTCATTGATAATCTGGGAGAAAGCAGGTTGAATTAAGTTTAGGTGAGTGGGAGATGAGAAAGTGAAGGCAAGGTGTATTGACTGCTCATTTCAGGATTTTTGCTGTGAGATGTAAGAGGATGGCTTGAAACTTGCACGGCAGAAGTGAAAGATGGGATTTCAAAATTAAAAAATGTTCATAAGCTGCCATCAAAATGGAAGAAAGGTTTAAAATCATGGTAATAGAAGGAATCAATAGGATAGAGAATCAATCAGGGTCTCAGAGCCAAGATGGCCGAGTAAAAGTAGGAACTTGCTTGAGCTCCCGCTCCAGCCACCTCCAATACCTGTAAAAATTGACCCTAAACAAATTTTAGAGAGTCAATAAGGAAAGAGTTAAAGGGATGGAATGTAGTAATAAGGCTTAGCTAAGATTAGATAACAAATTTGTGGTTGACTCAGTCAGTCAGTTGTGTGACTTTCTCTACTGACATTCAGCAACATCCAAGTAGGGGCAAAAGAAGGAGTAATATAGGGTTTGGGTTTGGAAAAGGATAAGATAAAGAGGCAGGGGACTCATCTGTAGAAGGCTATGTAACATTAAACTGGTTAATATAGGGTCATAATTCTGAAGGGAAGAAAGTGAGACCTGAGCAGGGGTGGAGGCCTGGGAAAGTGGAGAAATGAGAAGTAATTGGAGACTGGTGAAGACAGATTTTTTTAGTTAGATTAAAAAAAAAATTTGAGGGGGGTGGGATAGAGTTAGAGGGAGAAGAGGTTATAGTCAGAGGTAGAGATTTCAAACTTATGAATTGTGGAGGTGGAACACTTGGAGAGTGATTATGAGACCCCCTAAGTTGACATTATGGGAATTAAGAAGGTTGATGAACTGGGAATCAGGGCTCATTACAGGGACCTAAAGCATGTATACATAAATGAAACCAAGAAACTCTTAACTATGGAAACTGATAATGTATAAATGTATAAATTAACCACATGTACTGTAACAATTTGTATATTTTTTTCTCCCTCTCCCTCTCTGTGTCCTTCTCCTTCCTTCCCTCTCTCCCTCCTTCTCCCTTTCTTTTACCCTCCCCATCTCCATGTCTGTGTCTGTCTCTTCCTCTCCTTTCCTCTTCACAAAACAAACACAGTCACACACATAGTGACACAGCATAATGTAAGGAACAGGGGACTGGTCTTGGAGTAATCAGGATGAGTTGAATTTCTTAGAGGAAACCAGAAGTTTATTTCTGTGAGAATAGCAAGTGTTAGGTGATACACTGGATTCAGAAATGGACCTCAGGAAGGCCTGAGTTCAAATGTGGCCTCAAACACTAGCTATGATCTTGGGCAAATCACTTAACCTCTGTCTGCCTCAGTTTCCTTAACTATCGAATGGAAATCATAACAGCACCTACCTCATAGGGTTTTGTGAGCATCAAATGAGATATTTGTAAAATGCTTAGCACAGTGTCTGGCCCTCAATGTGTGCTTAATAAATCCTGGGTCTCTCTCCCTCCCTTCTGTTTTCCTCAGTTTCTTCATTTGTAAAATGGGTATAGTAATGGCACCTACCTCCTAGGCTGGTTATCAGGATAAAATGAAGATATTTGTAAAGCATTTTGCAAACCTTCAAGTTCTATATGAATGTTAAATATTATTATACTAGTTATTTTTTTCTAGGGACAGAAACTCAGAGACATCAAGCAACTTTCCCAAGGCTAAATAGCTAGTTAGCTATTGAATTCTCCAGGACTTTTGACTCCAACTCTGATGTTCTTTTGACATAGGTCATATTGCCTTTTATGAGGAAGTATATTGGAATAACACCTTTGTCTCACTAGGGCTGTAATGACTGGGCCCCAACTGGGCACCGTTTGCTATATGACAATCAAAAAATTACTTCAGTGACTTTCTTTTGACATTAGAAGAAGAAAATGCATCAAGATGCCTAATTCATTCCTGTGACTGTAACAGGATTCATCTCATATCTATAGTACATCATCTAGTGCTGTTTAAAAAGATTCTTGCAAGAAGGTAGTTTCTCCCGTCTTATTGAGACTTTTCTTTTTTGTTACTGGATAGAATAATAGATTGGGAATCAGAAGACCTCAGTTCTATTTCTGGTTTAATCACTAGAGAAAATCAAATTCTTTTCCTTTTCTGTTTTCCCTCCTATAAAATAAGCATCTGTGTTTTGAGACCCTTGGCTGGAGATATTTTATAAATGGAAATATTATCTCACAAAGTGGAGCCATTTCTTCCTGTTTGGTGGCTATCAGACTTCTCTGTGTTTACCAGCTCCCATAATCACATTTTTTTGGGGCTTCTGGGAGTATTGTGGTTTTTAAAAAATGTATTGTTTAGTTATCCCTCTATTGCCAAAGCTATTTATTCTCTTGTAAAGGGAATATATAAAGATAAAATATCTTATGGATTCTATCATGAATATAATCATGCCTTTTTCCCTACCTACAGAAACTTCATATTTCTGGATAAATTCATTGTAAAATAGAGATCCTTCACTAGATGAAGCTTTCTTCAGGAAGTATTGAAAAGGTTTATGTTAGATGTGAATGTCCATTAGAATACATTGCATAGCTAGGTAAAAAAAAAACTTATTGAACAGAAAAGTGAAAAATATTAAGAAAAATTACCTGAAACCTTTGTTAGCTGGTTATGCAATAGTTTGGTTTCGAGAGATTCAGTGTGAATCATTTCATTTCTATACCCAAGAAACCTGTTTCAAGAAACATAACAAAGTCAACATATTTAGAGACACATACCTGTGCCTTTCCCAAGAGACAAGCTTGTTTACACCTTTCCTTTCTTATTTAAATGAGATAATTTAGACATTTATTAAGTATCTACTTTAGGAAAGACTTTGTGCTAGATGCCTTGGATACAAAGATAAAATAAGATACAGTTCCTGCCTTCAAAGTACTTACAATCTGATTCATGGAAAAGGACAATTGTTGAGCCATTTCAGTTTGCGTCTGACTCTTTGTCACCCCTTTGGGGTTTTCTTGGCAAAGATACTTTGGTGGTTTGCCATGTACTATTCCAACTCATTTTATAGATGAAGAACTGAGGTAAATAGGGTTAAGTGTATTGCCCAGGGTGACACACCTAGTAAGTGTCAGAGGTCAGATCTGAACTCTTGAAGATGAGTCTTCCTGATTCTAAGCCCAGTGCTCTGTCTACTGCACCATCTGGCTTCCTCTGGAAAAGAATAATACAGACAAACCAATACTTAAACACAAAACAGAATGTGATGCATGTGAAGGAAAAAGGTCAGATCAAAAATATTTGAGGAGGGACAAATAATTTCCAATTGAGGGAATTGTGGAAGGATTCATAGAGAACGTGACACCCGAGTTGATCCTAGAAAGGAGAGAGATATATTTCAACAGGCAGAAGTAGAGGAGATTTTGTTTCAGGTACTAGGGATAAGAAGAGCAGAGCCTGAGAACCTGGTGCATAGTGGTCCCTTGACACATATTAATTAGATTGAGGAAAGAGAAAGACTAGAATGGAAGATAGTGCATACTCCAATTTATTTGGAACATAGTTGCAGTTCTCCAACATACTGATTGAATGATATTGAATTGGAATTGCATATTTCATTGATGTTGACAGCAGGAAATCTGGATGGAAATAGTCAGCAGACAGATGAAAGTTTAGATGTAGAAATATTAGAACTGTGAGCCATTGGAAGAGAGATAATACTCAAAATTATAATTGTCCTTGAAATTACCAAGCAAAGAAAAGAGATCCAAGAAGAGAATGTTTGGACATACATATAATAAGGAATGACAGAGGATGACATGCCATTGAAAGGGATAGGGAAGGAATTGTTAGATTAGGAAAAGGACCATGAAAGTGAAGTTTTGTAGAAGGCAAGAGAAGAGAGATAATTGAGAAGGAAGGAGTATTCAATAATGTCCAGTCACTCAGAGAGGTTTGGTGCTAAAATAAAGATAATTTGAGTTGGTAATACGGAGTGTGTGTGCGTGTGTGTGTGTGTGTGTGTGAGTGTGTGTAAGAGATGAGAGAGAGAGAGAGAGAGAGAGAGAGAGAGAGAGACAGAAAGTGAGTGAGTGACAGTATAAGTTTCATTTCTCTCAGGTGGGATAGACTGAGTTTTGGAACAGGCATTAAGAGACAAGTAGAAAGATTACCATTCAGTGGTAAGGACCCAGATGTTGTAGACTCAGTTGGAACAATTTAATCATTTCCTCTGGATGTACTCAACAACAACAACAACAAAAACAAACAAAAAGGCAGATGGCTATAATGATCCAGTTGAAACTGAGGAAGGAGGGAAGAGAAACCAGAATAGGGCTGATGGACAGAAAATATGTGGAGAAATTGAGGAATCAAAGGTCTAAAGTCAATAGAAGAAACTCTGAGGAAAAGCTGCTTTACCCCCTTCCTCTGTCCATGGCTACTCAAAGTCCTGGGTCTTTTTTTTTTTAACCTCTGTTATACTTGTGCAGACTAATCTTATATTTTCTAGTTTCTTTTTTAGTGCCTTGACCTTGGAAGTCAGTCTAGTGTTGACTCGTCTTTTAGACCATTGGACTGTTTAGACCAGCGGTTCTCAACCTGTGGGTTATGTTCAATTTGTAACAATGAAACTACATCCTGCATATCAGATAGGTTCATAACAGCAGAAAAATTACAGTTATGAAGTAGAAATGAAAATAATTTTATGGTTGGGGGTCATCACAACATGAAGAACTGTATTAAAGGGTTGCGGCATTAGGAAGGTTGAGAACCACTGGTTTAGACCATTCTAATCTTGATTACTTAGTTACTCAAATGGATTTTTAATTTCATTCATGTTGATGTGTTTGTCCAGAAATGCAGGAGTGCTAGTTTTATCTGTATGTTATGAGAGAAATTTTTCCTCATTGAGTTTGGGTGATGGGGTAAAGTTGCTGAACTTAATCTACCACAACACAGAAATTAGAGGGGTGAAACCCTGGGCTTTATTGCTCTTAAGCACAGATTCAGACCTCAGAGAAAAAAAATAATAAACTTGAACCCTGAATAGGATTTTTAAAAGCCCTTTTATAGACAAAATTATGTCAGAGTGGCTGAGAAGTAATTTTTTACATATTGTAATCTCATACATTTTTTTAGGCTATAAAAGTTAAAAAAAAAACATTCACAATCTCATGCTTTCTTCAATGTCATAAAAGGTGAACAAACTTAGTTAAGTGGAATCATAATCTCATATATCCCCTAAGGAAGCAAACCTAATTAAATAGACTTTATAGGTAAACTAAGTCAGGTTACAAATTACTGAGGAAGAAGGGATTTACATGTCTTCAGGATAACCAAGGAGTTAAGGACAATTGGGATTCTTTTTCAAATATATCATTTTGGCTTCTATCTGAGGAATGTCAGTCTTGTCTTTTTTTTTTTTTAGTAAATTAATTTTTTATTTTCTTGTTTACATTATTCATTTCCATGAGTTTTTGAGTTACAAAATTTCTCCCCATCTTTCCCCTACCCAACACCTCAAAACAGCCATCTCACTGTATAACCCCTCCCCCAATCTGCACTCTCCTATGTCCTCCCCCTCGTCCCTCTGACTTTCCAGTAGGGCAGTATGGATCTCCCTACCACAGTGCCTGTGTATCTTAATTCCCAGGTTGGAAGTAGTTAATAATAATAATAATTATTATTATTATTATATCTATATATACATATATATACACATATATATTTTTAACATTTGATTATAGAACTTTAAATTCTAGATTCTTTCCCTTCCTCTCTCATCACCCACCTCCAATGGAAGGACAAGCAATTAAATACAGGCTGTACATATGTAATTATGCAGAACATCTCCACAGTGGGCATATTGTGAGAGACTGATTATATGTCCCTCCTTCCTATCCCACCCTCCCCCTTGTTCTATTCTCTACCCTGTCCCTGTCCCTTTGCAGAAGTGTGTACTTCCATCAACCCTCCCCGCAACCCTGCCCTCCCCTCCATCATCCTACCTCTCATCCCCATGCCCCTACTCTCCTCTGTGGCAAGATACCCAGTTTAGAGTTTATGTCATTCCTTCCCTAA